>OZ022589.1:7703288-7742440 GCA_963669155.1 Arbacia lixula
AAAAGAAAGTTGAAAAAGAATGTTCATTAGACACATGTACCCAGGTAAGATAGGGCCCCTGAATTCGTGGCAAGGCAAGAGATACAATTTGTCATCTGTAACATTGCAATTGGAACTGCAATGGACTCCCATGATGCACTTCTCTTTTTGAATTTGTTTGCCAGACTAACTGCTGCTCTATGGGATTTGTGTGTCTTTCTTGTGCTCTAACGCACCAATGCTGCAACGCAGAGTTCAAACTGTTACCTCGTTAACACTATTTCTGGTGCTGTCTTTAAGGTACCAATCATTAATACCACCCTTTCATGTCCCCAGCCCGCTTTTCTCTCCTCTCCAAAAGTGCACCTTACACTCTCAGCTACAGGTGCGCACGACCCGGCCCACCGGAGGTCCATTTTTCTCTTCTTCTTGGGCGGAAGAAAACTTCTCCGTGAGAGAGAAGAAAAATCGCTTTATCTAACGGCCTTCAAAGGGATGAACGTAAAGAAGTAATTTTCCATTGGAGATTACACCTCCAAAGGGTTTGCCGCTTCATAATTTGAGCTGCCTGGCCTATCAGCCAAGATCAAACGGAGACGTGAAAGGGGAGAGAGGACCGATGGGGCTCAGCCCAAATCCCAGCTTGCCCAACACTGCGCCTGTACCCCTCTCACACCAATTGGCTTTGAAGATGTGTGGTAAAGTCAATGCACTTTTCAAGGCTTGGTACTGATAGGGTTAAACTCTCGACACACCATGCATGCATCCATACACCACAAAGACACACAAAGTCTGTTGCTCTCCATGTTCATACCGCTCCAAAGGGGTTAAAGATGGTACCAGCCGCTGGCAGAGCATCTCAAGTTTCCAGCAAGTTTTGCGATGGGTTAACTCCCTCTCTGCCACACAAAACTTCTGCTCTTTGAAATTTGCATATATTAACACCGGTGCAAGATTGTCTCAATGGCACCTACACGGAGCTGACCATCTCAGTACCACAGGCTCATGACATGTGCAATGGGCTTTTCCTGGATTGATACTGAGAGGGTCAGCGCAGTACGAGCATGAGTCTTCGTGTCGTCCCATGTACGTTTTGACTGCATCATTTGATTTCTGTATGAAAGTAACATCTCTGATGCTCACATTGGGAATATGGAGCATGTAGTCTCAAACCTTTTTAGCTAATCCACCTTCTACTCTGTGCACGTCATCTCTACTGTCCATCACTGGACAAGCCAGAAAGTCAGAAAATCAAGGGTGATGTTCTTCAAGAAACTTACATGCATATCCAAAACTGTCTTAGGTAGGAAAGTTGGTATCCTGAAAACTGACTTTGAAAAACTGCAACCATAGGCCAATCAGAGTTATGGATCATCTAGGGGCTTAAGTCTAACTTTAAGTCAAAACTTGTCTTTGTTTTTCAGAATATCGCCTCCAAAATCCAGCATCAGCTGGGCTCCTCTATCAGGATTTAGTCCTGAACAGCCAGCGATAGAAAACAATTGCAAGTGATTCTTGGCATGATCAGTTTCTGAGCCTTCATATTTTGGAGTAAGGATTTGAAGGATTTTCTTCACACTGATTAGAAAGTAGGATTGACTAATCACTCTCCTGTCCGTAGTTTTTTGCCCATATAATGGGCGGTTTCATGTTTACACCTTGTCATTTGTACTTCCAGGTACACCCTTAAGGTTCTTGATGTTCATGCTGTTTAATTTCACTTAATAAAAAAAAGTGTGTGCCTATCTAGTGTCATTTCTCTCTCTCTCTCTCTCTCTCTCTCTCTCTCTCTCTCTCTTTCTCTCCTGTTGATCTGCTGTACTATCTTCCTCTCTTACTCTCTCTTTTGTTCTATCTCTGTCCAAGTCTCTCTTCTTTCCTTCTTTTTTTTTCACTCTCTTGTTTCTCTCCATGTCTCCCCCCATCTCTCTAATTCTCTCTCTCTCTCTCTCTCTCTCTCTCTGTCTCCCTCGCTCACCCCCCCTCTCTCTATCTAAACTCACTTCCTCTCTCCCACTCTCTCTCTCTCTCTCCCTCTCTTTCGCCCCGTTCTCTCTCCCTTTCCCTCTCTCTCCCCCTCTCTCTCCTCCTTCCCCAATCTCTCACTCTCTCTCTCTCTCTCTCTCTCCCTCTCTCTGCATGTCTGTCAATACAGCGAAGTATGAAGTAGGTCAGGTAGCTATTGTAGCACAGATTAAAGATCACGGAAGACAGAAAAAACATGCCTGGGGCCACTCCAGTGAGTGCGCAGCCTCTGCGTAACCGGTCTACGCCAGGATAATGCTCAACATCTCAATAACATCCCACCTGCAATAAAAGTATTGTATGTCATAATGCTGTTTATCTGTTTGTGTTAACTAATTCAGTGAGAAGGCGGGCACAACAATGAAATAACATAAATTCCGTCCTTGCGGGCGCATTCCGCCCTCAAATCCGTCGCTCAATTCACGGCCTAATTTCCCCTCCTCACCTGAATGCCTGTTTTCTTTTTGGACAAAGCGAGCTTGACACAGAAAGGTACTGGAGTAGAAAGGAAACAGCGAAAGAAACTGTATATATGATTCAATAGTAGGATCCACATGTAGGAGGGTGTGAAAAAACCCAGAAAGACAGATGAAAAGATAGTACAGACACGTGACAGTTATAAAACACTCTCATGGAGATAAAAGGGAGTATCATATCTATTGGTATTGGTAAAACAAGTTGACAATCACAGATGTGTTAGATAAGGCATAAATAGATAGATAAAATATAGGGCATACATTCATGGATTTTACAGATACCATCTATATACTAGCCCTGATTCTCGATTCCAAAGAGATACACAGATAGATAAAAGGACAGAAGAATATGAAAAAATTAAATTTTGTGTACATACAAAATGTGTTACAAGACGTAAACAAATAAAAATAGACATGTAGATCATAAGTCAGAAGGATGGAGAAATATATCTACCATTTAACAGCGAAAGGAGGAAAAAAAAAAAAAAAGGAACAAGAAAAGTTGGAGAAGAGGGAGAAGGAGAAGGAGAGGTAGGAAAAGAACTGAAGTACAAACGCAGAAAATGAAAAAAAAATAGGAAGAGAAGAAGATAGAGGATGGAGAATAAAGAGAAGAAGAAGAATTAAGAAGAAACAACCAAATGGCAGGAGGAGAGCAATAAGAAAGAAGAAGACGAAGGGCAAAATGGCAGGAATACAAGAGGGCAGACAGGATAGGGTAAGGAATATCTGACGGCGACGGTGACGGGTAATGCTACGCTTTTCCCAGGAATCTGCCAAAAGTAGAACATAAACAAACGGGGGATGTGCACAAGGAGAAAAGAAAGAGCTGGAAAAGTGGAGCATGGATCCTAATTTGAGCACCTAAGCCGTCCCAGAGTAAACACCAAAGGTAAGCAGGGGAAGGCTTGATGAGAGTGACTGATCACCCCCGCAAGCGCCTTTTGTCCGCCCGCCGGCATCAATGACCTTCATTCCATCCCCCCAGAAAAAGAAAGAAGAAAAGAAAAAAAACGATGAGGAGAAAGTTGCCACGAATGACAGGAGGACACCAAACTTTCTCAGCGGGAGCACCCGAAGACCCCCTTCACACGCAGTTCTAATGATGCACGGAGTCGCGATTCCATACACAATCCTGATTCAATACGTGGTTTAACTGTGGTTTGACACAACAGGTGAAAAGAAATGTATTACCAGTCAGGCAAATGGTCAAGCCACTGTCTAACATGCAGATAATAAATCAATGGGTAAATCGTAAAGTTCATGTGTGTGCTCTGCCTTCTAGAAGTTAATCTTAAACTGTTTCTTGGCCAGACCATGTCCTGCTCCACATGGATTATAAAACAATGAATGTTGGGCATAATGGGTTAAACGCTGGATGGTGCTACGACAGAGAACATTAACATGTTTCCACAGAAATAACAGGTTTAAATTCAACTTCTTATTACAGTACCCAGTGAGCCATATGTACAGAACGGACCTAAAATGCACAGGTTATCACCAGTGTGAACATACTGAGTGAAATGATGATCCAACTGACTTTTTAGTTTAGTTTTCTTTTAATTTAAACAGAGCGTCCCTTTGAATGACAAGCACTTGTCTCCCAAGCGGCCCTGTATACAAAACAGTACATATGAGAAGCACAAAAACAAGACATATTTATCATATTTATTTACAAGTTATCGCGTCTGAACAGGTTATTTGACATTGCGCCTGCGTGGTAACAGTCCACTAGGCATGATTCAGAGGTCTCTCCTCAAACTTTTTTTCGCTTACTTCTCCGCGATTGACTTTCTTTAAGAGGAAGACACACAGAGGAGGGGGTTCTCTGAATTGTGTCAAAGAAGTCGGCCGCGAAAGTAGGGCAGGAGGAAAGTGATTGTTTTCCTCCACTTTTTATCACCCTACATCTCTCTCCGCTGCTCTCATTTCTCCAGCAGTAAAGCGATATCTTATTCTACCCCTTCCCGTTCCGTCTCTCTCGTCGTTTCTCTTCCTCTGCTTGTAACACAAGTTTCTGCTGCGCTCGTCTAAAAAAAAAATGTAACGCAAATCCTCACGGCACTGCCATTATTAGTAAAATATACTTAGATGCTAATCCCTATGGTACGACGGCGCAACAACTTGAGAGACGCACAGGTAAACTTGTCCCATTAAAGAGATCAAAGTATTTGAGGGATACCGTATTTTGTTTAACCATACCCTGGAGTGAGCACGTGTAGAGCGCAGGTACTTTCCCCAAGAGGAATGTCCTTGGATATTAAAGGGGACAAAAACCCTACAAACAAATTGATTTGATTTGATTTGATTCCTTGCTATCACATCTAAACAAGAACCATGCATGTACAGTAACAAAAAAGTTGATTTTATATAATAGCCACAATGGAATTAAACAATTGCCCTGTTTGATATAACTGTTCATGTCAGCAGTCCCTCTTAGGAGAGTCCCAGGACAGCCAATCAAATCTATTCGCTGCTCCTCAAATATCAAGGAAAATTTTAACATCTACTTCATGTAGAATCAATTTATGCATTATGTTATAATAATAAAAATTAAACACTTCATCACTCTTTGTACCCTACTCGTTATGTAAACTAAAAAAAGTGGACCATGACTTATTAGGTATACTCTGAAACTCAATAAGGTAACTGAGGTGAAGGGGGCTCGTTTTTTTATCCACAGGGGCACTTTTTCTGCTTGGGGGGTGGGGGGGGGGCGAAGTTGCCATAAACCCCCCTGTAATTCTTTTCACTGATATGTATCTGCATTTTTCTCTGCTCTCAAGAGCTCTCCCCGCAGTACCCACAGATATACCACCACATTTGCTTTGAGCAGTTCGTATTCGCTACAGTGTAACAGCTTGAAACCACTGTGGAGATATACTGCTCTGGAGACATATTCATAAAACCTTAATGGCCTACTTAGTTACTCAAAATGCATAAAGCTGAGTGTACTTTAGTAACTAACTAGGCTAAGCAAGGTTTCATGAATGTGTCTCCAGATGAATTGTACATAAACCATCAGAAATATTTAATAAACCTATTTTATGCTAAATATGTTACTCATTGCGGATAAATGGCTACTGATAATCGTTTGTCTCGCAATGTAATGTAAACGGAATCGAAAAGATCACGACGTTTCATGCGCCGCTGCAACACTTCGTCAGGTGTGATACAAAATTGGAGTAAGTAGGGGTTTAAATACCCTATGGTCAGTGCAGCGCACTAACTGAAATGTGCTCATAAATGGTCCAATACTAATAGCCGGTGTATCCGGGTACTTGACCAACAATATATCGTTGATGCGCCTCGCATTGACCGGCGGTAACAAGTTACCGACAAAGGACAAAAAGGACAAAGCCACAGGCCGGTAATTACGGGCGACCAAGAAGTCCAAGGGTCGCTAAAAACATTTCAGTTAGTGCGCTGCACTGACCATAGGGTATTTAAACCCCTACTTACTACAATTTTGTATCACACCTGACAAAGTGTTGCAGCGGCGCACAAACGTCGTGATCTTTTTGATTCCGTTTACCTTACATTGCGAGACAAATGAATCAGTAGCCAACCCTATTTTATTTTCATTTTTTGAGGTGGTTTCACATCAGGATCGGATCACTGGGGGAAAGGAGAGAGGGAGGGAGGGTAGAGTGGGGGGGGGGGGGGGTCAACAAAATCGGGGAAATAACTGATTACAGCTTGTAGTGACAGTAACTTTGGCTGTGTTCTATTCAAGAATTTATCTGTCATGGTTCATGAAATCTATATATCCCATATTCAAAAATCAAGGACAACTAAATATCTATGTAGACAAACATATTTTATAAATGGTAAGCTGTTCTATTTATTTGTTGTTTCGTTAAGAGAGCTGGAAACTACCTAAACTGTATGTGGGGGGGGGGGGGGGGGTGGGGGTAAGGGTGGACATGAGTGGTATCACCCCTTCCCCTACAGAGGATCGGACCAGACACGATCAAACACTGCTCAAATTGGCAACCCTGATTACTAAAATGAATCAAGGGGATAATAATGACTTCAAATCGCATCACCTAATATATCCACTAATTTGTGGTATAGATTCTATATAATATTTCTAATAGAGTATACAGGTATATTTCATTGGGTTTGTTTGGACCCTGAAAAAGGAAATTCTCATGATCAATACAAGTAAAACAAGTTTTTAATGTATCGCTTATTGTTTTTTCGTAAACGGTCTCATTTTTACACAAGTTCCCTTATCTTTCTTCATGACTCTGCCACCATGTCAGCTACGTTTATCTAATTTGTGCATTTTTTTTTTATTAGTAGAAAATAAATATACTGATTACTGAAAATGCCAGCCAATCCTTGTCCATGTAAGTCCTTTACGAACCATACGTGCATTGTTTGCTTCAGTAATGAACTTACTATAATGCAAAAGAGGTTTACGGTACACAATGTGTAAAGTCCTGGAAGTTTGATCATACCACCATGTAAACCTTCAAACATCATCCAAACTTAATGTAATTTCAATGGAGCAGCGCTTTGACTGGTATTAGAAGAGTTAAAGGGAATCTTTTGTGTGTATGTGTGTGTGTATGTGTGTGATGTTAGGACATACAGGGTCACTATACAGTCCAGGCGTACACCATGCGGTGTAAGGGGCCTCATGCTGAGAAGACAAACACTCTTCCACAACTCGCAGAGCATTTATGGATGCACGCCCTCTTGGTTCCGGTACACTGTTTAACTATTCTGGGCTTGTGATGATACATCGTCGAAGGCCCATTTGAAGCAGTGAGTAGATAAATACGGCTGGGAAGCTCCCCCGGAACGAAAGAATAAAAAAACAAGATCAATTACCCTTTTTCCTCAAAAGGAATAATTCATTTGAAAATCAGATTTTCACTCTCTGCATCTGGAAGAGACAACAATTTGATATTAAAAACACATCCATATCCATGGTAATATGACAGCATGCATACCCAATTATTTTCATTAAACCAGCATACATGCTGCCCACGCATCTCAGAATTCACATTACCACCGCATTTTCATCATTCTGTATGGTCTATCCTGGTCAAAGAAGAAATACAGAAATGACATTTCAGCCAAGTGTATCTAGGGCACACACCATATAAAGAGTTAAAAATGGGATAGATTACGTCCATGGAAAAAGGTTGATTCTTGACATTCATCCCCGCTTTCAGCCATTGATTTCTTTAGAAATTTCACCCTAATAACACCAATCATCGACAGCGAAGAGAAGAGAACGCGAGAAAGACACTGACCTTTTGAGCTGAATGTGTTTCAAGTATCGACAGAGTGGGGGGGACTTGAATGGAACTTGGCTAATCATAGCACAGGCAGGTGGTTGGAGTGTACCTCGGCAAGAGCACTGACGCCAACGTCTAAGGAAGAAGGGACACAAACGCCCCCAGCCTGCCTCAGAATAGGCCACAAACTCCCAGCGAAAAACCACCTGTGTTATCATAACATTGACGAGCCGTGCGGAAGCCTCATTTAATTGGAATACTACGACTTCCCCGTTACATTCAGCCGATTACCTCCGAGAATGACCACTGCAATCATGACTCCATATCCCCACCCATCCATCGATCATCGATGTGTATTGTGCAATTCATGAACGCCCACGGTGTATTCGGGGAAAGCAGATTGAAATAACTAATGCACGTTGTATTGAAACACAATTCCAGGAATTTGCAATGATTGGGTACATTATTGCAGGCAATTAACAAATTGCTTTTTTTCCATCAATATATTCTTGTATAGCTTCAAGGGAATTATCGGGCATTCTTTTCTTAGAAAAATTAGATAGAAATCAGAAACAAAGTTGTTCTCCCCAAATCCACATATTCAACATTAGTTCAAGCAGTCATAGTTTTGACCTGAGGCCAACATATGGAGTGTTTTGATGACTTTTTGCATTCATGAACTTGTTTTGTTAAATATGAGAAAGAGAGAAAAAGTGACTTAAAAACATGATATCTATCTAAAATTAACAGTTTGTGATTTTATAATGTACCTTTAAGATACCTCAAATATATGAGCATTGTCACCTTTGCTGAGAACTTGAAGAAAAAAATATTCATAGACCATTGGTCACCAAATTTACTATTACATAATCTCCTAATTTGTGTGGTACCTGTAGGTAAAAATGCATAGTAAATTTGATTGCTTTGCAACAAATATGTCTCCCTGGTTCATGGAGAGTGCAAAGAAAGTTCTCATCTTGTTTTTATTTACAAGACCACTTGAAGATGATGGAAATTAAGTTTGGACCACACATCACTACCCTAGTCACTTCCGGTGGGTACCACATACCACAGTGATGGAGGAGTGTTCTCACAAGACTGTAGTTGGACTATAATTTCTGATTGAGGAAAAAGGGCCAGATGATGTTTGAAGGTTTGCATGGTGGTATGATCAATCACGAGAGAAGTTTACGGTTTACCATGTGTAAAGTCCTGGGAGGACTGAGATGAGAAAACGTGGATAGAATTGAAGGTGAAATGGACAGGCGAGAAAGTGGAGATTTGAAAGTAGAGTATTCTTTCGAAATGTGAGTGTAGTCCTGAAAAGGACTGTAAACCAGAAAGCCTGAAGAGCTGATGAGTAGAGAGGTGGACTCGACGTTTCGGGCAGATTGACTGTCCGTCTTCAGGAAGACGGACAGTCAATCTGCCTGAAACGTCGAGTCGCACACTACACATTGAATGTAACAGCCTCAACTAATGGCCTATCAGCTCTGAGGCCAATTGCTCGTTTCCAGCTGATTCAGATGCACATTGGTTTGAAACTGCTGGCCACATTTCCATTTGGGTATTTGACACAGTTTATTCCATTCAGGCAGAAGCAGGCGAATAATCGCGAATGCGGGGTGTTTTCCCCAAAGAGGACTGATCAAGATATCTCGCAAGCTTGGGTCCGGTGAAAACCCATCTTTAGAGAGTGCAGGATTGCACGCCATGATGATGCCCATGCCTCACAACGTCTGAGGCTGGGTGTTCACTTCGGTTTCACCACGAGGTGATTTCTCGAGGAGGGAACGATCGAGATGTTTTGTCAAACTGTTGTCCAGTTGGGACCCTCCCCTCAGGATAGATGGGAGTGGATACATACCCACCTCTGAGCGTGACAATCACGCCCACACCCCGTTCTCCTCCACCTCCTCTCCAGCTGATACCACCCAAGCAAACCACCCTACTCGCATGCTGCCTACCACAGGCGCATTCACACGCCTCCCACCTCCACCTCTTATTCACGCAACTCTGCCTTGCCGTGCCTGTGCGGTTCTGTCCGTGCAAACACCCCCAGTTGATAGAAATATGTGCGTTAATTGAATCAGCATTATATGTGCGTATCTCTGCGGAATCCACAAGTTTTGTTGTGATAACATATCAAACCTACCATGTAGCTGTCCATGTCTAATCTAATAATTTGTATCTTCATTTGGAAAGACAAGGGGAAGAATGTAACAACAGGGCTTGACGACCCAGTACAGCTTGCTGGTTGTGGTTATTGGTTACAAGATGTTTAACAATATGAGGATTTCTTGCATTTGGGTGTTAGATAATCCTGTGAAATTGTGATTTCAGAAAAAGGAAAAAAGCGGATATGAATTCAAAGTATGAAGATGGAATGTAAAGATATGTGTTGCAAAGAGCTGCACGTCCAAGAACCACTACTGTCTTGTCCCCTCCCTGGACTGAGTGGATCCCATCAACTAACATCACCACATCATCAAGGAAAGGTTTTCCCTTAGGAGCACTCCTACCTTTTCTACTCCTCCTACAGCCCAACAAACCCCATCCCCAAATATCACTACATTATCAAGGTAAGGCTCTTTCCCTTAGGAGCACTCCTAGCTACCTTTTCTACTCCTTCTATGACCCAACAAAACCCATCCCCAACCATCACCCCATCATCATGGAAAGGCTCTTTCTCCCAGTAGCACCCCTACCACCTCCTCCCCTCCTGTAATCCAACAAACCCCATCCCCAAATATCACTACATCATCAAGGAAAGGTTGTTTCTCCAAGAGCTTTCCTATCTCCTCCTCCCCTGACCCAACAAAACCCATCCTCGACCACCACCACATCATCAAGGAAAGGCTCTCTTTCCTAGGAGCACTCCCACCTCCTCCTCCCCTCCTACGGCCCGGCAAAACCCATCCCCAAACATCACCACATCATCAAGGAAAGGTTTATTTCTCCGAGCACTCTTACTTCCACCTCCCCTCCTATGGCCCGGCAAAACCCATCCCCAAACATCACTACATCATCTAGGAAAGGTTGTTTCTCCAAGACCTTTCCTATCTCCTCCTCCCCTGCCCCAACAAAACCCATCCTCAACCATCACCACATCATCACGGAAAGGCTCTCTATCCTAGGAGCACTCGATCTTACCTCTTTCTCCCCTCCTACGGCACGACAAAACCCATCGCCAAACATCACTACATCATCGAGGAAAGGTTGTTTCTCTAAGAACTTTCTTATCTCCTCCTCCCCTGACCCAACAAAACCCACCCTCAACCATCACCCTATCATCACGGAAAGGCTCTTTCCCTTAGGAGCACTCCTCCCTTTTCTACTCCTCCTACGGCCCAACAAAACCCATCCTCAACCATCACCCCATCATCAAGGAAAGGCTATTTCTCCCAGTAGCACTCCTACCTCCTCCTCCCCTCCTATAATCCAACAAACCCCATCCCCAAATATCACTACATCACCAAGGAAAGGCTGTTTCTCCTCAGAGCACTCCTACCTCCTCCTCCTCCCCTCCTCTAATCCAACAAACCCCATCCCCAAATATCACTACATCATCAAGGAAAGGTTGTTTCTCCAAGAGCTTTCCTATCTCCTCCTCCCCTGACCCAACAAAACCCACCCTCAAACATCACCACATCATCAAGAAAAGGCTCTCTATCCTAGGAGCACTCTAACCTCCTCCTCCTCCCCTTCTACGGCCCAACAAAACCCATCCTCAACCACCATCACATCATCAAGGAAAGGTTGTTTCTCCGAGCACTCTTACCTCCACCTCCCCTCCTACGGCCCGGCAAAACCCATCCCCAAACATCACTACATCATCGAAGAAAAACATGCTCAGATTCCTACCCCAAATTGTTCCTGACGTGGACCAGCCTATTATAGAAAACAGCTAGTACTGTGAGCGGAGCTCTACTCCTACGCACATTGTACCGTCTGGCCCAAATCCACCAGATAGCAACGTAAGATCATGGAGATAAATTAGACCATCTCAGTGGTGGAGAATTAATTTTCTTTGTGCCCTAAAATTTGAGATTTTGTATGCTCCAAAACTATAAATACGGTTCCACAGTGGGAAGCTCAGTTTCTTTAGTTATGGGATTTATAATGCCGATAAGTATGCTGAAGGTCATACACGTAGTATGATGTCACCAGTCTCCAGCCTCCTCACCTACTTTTCTCATGTATGCAAAGTCTATGCAGGCCGAAACTGCACCGTTGTTTTGTCACGTCCTTTGCTTTTCAAAAAGAAATTTGAAGTCGGTTGCACTCTTAACCGTGGCAGCACTGCTTTGGCAATAAGGAATATGTTCACGCTAATTGGCTGTTAGTGCAATAGTTGTAAGACATATTATTGAAGAGCTCAAGAGATGCACAATCATATGTAGATGGAGAAATACTACAAGAAGTACCGCACTCTTGCCCAATGTAATGCACACTCTGTGTTCATACAGAGACCGCCTACAAGTACACTTGTAAAAAGTTAGTGACTTTCACAATCTGGTTCACAAAGTTACATACATGCATGTAACTGTGAGCAATTGGTTAACAGTTAGAACCATAGGGGGTGACATGGCTTACCCCAATACAGAAGTTTATGCATTCCCCGCGAATAGTTTGGCATCTCCAAAAATGGTTAATATGTCTATGGTCAAGATCCTGCTTGATTCGAATCATCCACATCTTAAATGCTACGGTAAAGTGTATATATACCGAGGAAGAGCCTGACCATTCCAAGATGATATTAACATGCTTTAAAAGGGAATGTCCACCATGAATTTAAGTTGATTTTAATAAAGGCAGATATGAAAGAAACATATCAGTGAAATTTGATAAATTTTGTACATGGATAAAAAAAGTCATTGTTTTAATGTTAATTCTGTGCTTTATGATTCCATAAATCACATTTTTTTTCTGGTTATCATGAAGAAAAATATCTTTTTCAGAGAGGTATGTGTGCTGAAATGTGTGTGTAATGATATATCAAATTCACAGGTAAAATGATAAATATCCTTATGAGAAAATTGACATTTCCAAAAATAATAATACACAGCATATGGGACAGCATCTCACATGTGACTTTACAAAATCAAAACTTTAAAAAACTTATAATAAACTTCTGAGGATTTTCATCACACCATCACTAATGTTTCTTTCATGTTTTTGCCTTTATAAAAACCAGCTTAACTTCAGGGTAGACTTTCCCTTTAAGATTCATTCACACGATTTGCTGTTGCCGCTTGCCCATAGCACTAGCACTCATGTTAATGTGTACGTGACTAGCGTCAGCAGCAATCCTTGCCTGTGTGAACGTGTCAACCTGCATGGAGACTGGGGGGGAAAGCAACAGGTTTGTACAACTACGAGGTGATTGAAAAAGAACAAGCCCTGCCAGCCAAAACCCCATCGATCAATGGGAATAGAGAAAGAATGGCGCAATCAGAGAAAGGAATTTCTACCTCGGCAGAGGCTCCGTGACTCGCAACAATCTGCATCACTCAGCACGCTGGCGGACCTTTCTCTTGTTTGCACGTGGACAAGCTCCACATATTGTATTAATGGGTCCGAGGTGTGATTAATGTCTTTTGCTGATTGAAGTCATAGTCGCCTCCCATCCTACCCCATCCCAACAAAATGACAGAACGCTTTTTCTTCCTGTAGGTATTCTCATCACATTTTTGTCATAATATCATTGTAACTTTAATTACATATTGTTGTTTTGAACTCTTTACTATTTTTTCATCTTCTCTTCATCTACATCATCATTGTCATCTCCTTCTCAGTTCTTTTCACATTCTTATCATCACATAGGAGCTCTCTTCTGTCTTTCTCTTCCCTTCTCTCTCTCCCTCAAGATGTTACTCTTTATTTCACTTTTTAGATAACCACAAACATCATTTGTTGTTCCTCTGTGCTACCCCCCCCCCCCCCATTCTTTCATATTTCAATCCTCCACCTCAACCTCCACCAACTTATCTCATTTTTCTTCTATTTCTCTTCTCCTTCCCTCAGGCTTCTCTCCTCTTTTATTTTCCTCTTACCCCTTCATCTCTCTCTCTCTCTCTCTCTCTCTCCCTCTCTCTCTCTGCCCCCTTCTCCACTGCCTCTACCCTCCACTAACCCCCCCCCCCCACTCATCTCATTTGTTTTCATATTTCTCTTCTCCTTCCCTTAGGTTTCTCTCCTTATTCTCCTCTTACCCCTCTGTCTCTCTCCCTCTCTGCCCCCCACCAACCCCCTTCTCCTCTTCATTTGCCCTTCATTCCACCCCCCCCCCCCCTACTCCCTACCTCCCCCCTTCCTCCCATCCCCAAACCCATCTCATCTATGGAGCTGATGCCTGCTCAACCACCGTTTATCAGCTCCACTTCCACCAGGGCTTGGTAGAGGGATCACTCTTAGCACGACGCCCCAATAAGCCAATTGCTCACAAGCAGAGCGCAGAAGACAGCTGGCTTAGGGGGCACCCCACGGAGCGCCCATCATCATTTTTCGGCAATTTGGAGCTGGGGTGCTCCCAGGGCATGCGAGAGAGGGGAAGGAAAATCGGTATGAGGGAGGAGGACTGAGGAGAGATGGAATGAATTGTTGGAAGAAACAGAAAGAGAGAGTGGGGGATAAGAGAGATGGAAAGAGAGATGGAGTGGAGTGGAGATGGGGTATTACACCTGGTGTGAGGGAGGGAGGAGGACTGAGGAGAGATGGAATGAATTGTTGGAAGAAACTGAAAGAGAGAGAGAGAGTGGGGGGTAAGAGAGATGGAGAGAGAGATGGAGAGAGAGATGGAGAGACAGATGGAGAGAGAGATGGAGAGAGAGATGGAGAGAGAAAGTGGGGGGAGTGGAGAGGGTGAGAGAGGGAGAGAGAGAGAGGGATAGAGGGGGAGAGAGAGGGGGAGAGAGAGAGGGAGAGAGAGAGGGAGAGAGAGGGAGAGAGAGAGGGAGAGAGAGAGGGAGAGAGAGAGGGAGAGAGAGAGGGAGAGAGAGAGGGAGAGAGAGAGGGAGAGAGAGAGGGAGAGAGAGGGGGAGAGAGAGATAGAGAGAGAGAAAGAGAGAGAGAGAGAGAGACAGAGAGACAGAGAGAGAGAGAGAGAGGAAGATGGGGGGGGGGTAGATGACGGGATAAGCAAAACAAAAAGAAACAATTTGTAAACCCACTAACGGATCCCACGTCTCCAATTGGAATCACAGGACGGGCAGACAGACAACCCGGAAACATAATGCCATCCAGCAACTTTGTTGCGGAGGCATAAAAATGACGTTAAACGTGGGGCACTAAAGCTATGACATGTTTAGTATAATGACTCAGTGTAATCACACATTCTCAAAACACTGACAGGTCACCACAACTGGAATGGTGTTACATGGGGGGAAAGTACGCTGAGTAATGAATAAAATAAAAAGAGAAAGAAGAACAAACTAAACGCATGTGCAATTTTTTTCCTTTGACTTCAGTACTGCTTAAGAAGGTCACTGTGATGTAGTTGTTCATGTTTGGCTTTGAATGCTTTCATGTTTTGTAAATTATACACCATGGCATGTTCATTCCTATGGTATTTGCTAGATGACAGCTATCTGAACAATGTCATTGTTAAGACTAATATTTTGGGAAACACAGACATCGAGTTTGGGCTTCGGGGGTGGGGTGGGGGGGGCTTGAGGCAGTTTTTAAATGGGAAATATTGCTCTTGGTGACGGAAGGGAGACGAGAAAAGAGAAAGAAGGATGGAAGAAAACAAAAGACAGAGGAAGGAGAGAGACGGAGAGAGACAGTGAGAGACAGAGAGACAGTTAGACAGATAGACAGGGGTGGGAGAGAGACAGAGACAGAGACAGAGCAAGAAAAAAAAGAAATGGGAAGGGGTGGGGAAGGGGAAAAACAGATGAAAGATAATGAAGAAAAGGCAGCAACAGAAAAAGAAGGGGAAAGAAAGACCCCCAAAACTGTGCGATCATGTCATTGACAGCAAGGAGGCAAGGAGCGAGAAAGAGAATGAAAGTGAGCAAGTGCCGGAAAGTAATCACGCAAGCAGCTAGAGAGATATTGATTGAGGGAGAGAAGGAACTGATATGATAATCTGACTTCATGCTGGGTATACTTGCCCCCCATTCTCAGGAGTTCAAAGCATGATGACATGCTCTGCAATGATCAGGGACTTGACACTACAGTCACACACCCCTCATCCAGTTTGGCTCCCACACCAGCAAACAACGTCCCCAATCACTTTCCATTGCTCCTCGTAACTTCCTTTTTGTTCACTATGGAGTTAGAGAATTACAAGTATGTGAACGAAGAGGAAATCTGTTAGGGATTAACCGTTTATGTGACAGATAAAGTGTTTCTCTGGAGGAACTATGTGTATTCATTGTGACAAACGTCACATGTGGCACACAAAGATTTAAAGCAATGCATTATTGGTAACAGGCACTCTTCCTGTATGAACACATACTAACACATACCTCAAGATATTACTGATTCCTTTTAATAGTGTAAAGAACATTTTTTGTTTGCATCACGTTTCTTTCATTCACCTTTTGTCATTTTACCCCTATGCTATCCTCTTTAATACTCAAACCCTTTTTTTCTCTTCTCTGTTCTAGGCAATCACATTTCAGCTCTATTTTTATGTCTCCTCTCTTTTCTCCTCCTCCTCCTCCTCCTCCTCCTCCCTCTCCCTCTCCCTCTCCCTCTCCCTCTCCCTCTCCCTCTCCCTCTCCCTCTCCCTCTCCCTCTCCCTCTCCCTCTCCCTCTCCCTCTCCCTCTCCCTCTCCCTCTCCCTCTCCCTCTCCCTCTCCCTCTCCCTCTCCCTCTCCCTCTCCCTCTCCCTCTCCCTCTCCCTCTCCCTCTCTCTCTCTCTCTCTCTCTCTCTCTGATTCTAGTTTCTGCGATCTGTCTCTCCCCTTTCTCAACATCAAAAAAGAAAAAAAAGAATACTTCAAATGCCCTATTTTCACGCTTGACTTACTTGACCCAATTTCGGCATTCTTCGGAGCGACCTTGTACCTGGCCTTGCTTCGCTTTCCCCATTTTCTCTTCAAAACGAGTAATCTCAAAAGGTTTGTGAGTGGAGATGGGGTATTACACCTGGCGTGTAGAAAAAACAGGGAACGCTAATCCACGAAAAAGCGCAGCGAGGTGGCCCAGTAGCACTGGGGGTATCAACTTGTACTCACGCACAGCCTCATGGGACAGGCCCGTGTGCGTTACACTCGCCGACAAATTTGTTATTGATACGCGCAGCGACCACGTGCCAACCTCTCTCTCTTCTAACACCTACACACAAAAACAGGGACAAGGTCCGTCACCAGGGTTGTGGCTGCGCTGTGCTGCTAGATTTTGATTCATTCTGTGACAGAAACAGTTTTGAGCACTGGGATGTGATAGAACTCAATGCAACTGAATTACAATGGTTATTGAAAGATACGTTGTTTCTTCATCCTCTTATGTCTTTGCGCCAGCCGACAGAAAACTTATCTGCCGAAGAGCATATCCTAATGCTTTTTGTTGTATTCAGACCCTCTCCGAGATTTTATTTCAATGTTCCCGCTTAACAGACATTTGCTTCTGCACCCAGTCCTCAATTTCCGCAAAACCGAAATCTGAAAACTCGTGTATGCCCTCTACGTGTGCACCCTGCCACTGTACTGATTCACAGAGTTCAGTGAACCGGCCGCCGCATATCGCGGCACGGGGACGCACTCTCCGATCCTTTTCAGCCGCACTGCACACGCTCAGAGTCCATCGTCGCGCGACTCGTCCGACGAAGAAGACGCATCTCCGGAGAGAGGGAGAGAGAAACAGCCTGCGTGGAGTTTGAACCGATTGTGGCTGGCTGGCTGGCGAGATACTAGTATCAAGGAACAAACAGGGCAGAGGGCTTTTAACTATAAACGCTGACCCATTTATCACCCTAATTACTGCCAAGTCCAATAGGGTGCTTCATGTTTTCTCTCCCCCATCCCACCCCGCTTGTGAGCCTAGCCCGCATTCTTTCAATAACAAATAATACTGGGAGATCGAGTGGCCTCGTCAGCGCATCGTGTCGCATCGACGCACGCACGTCCTAGAGCCAGAACTGTGCCAAGCAAACATTGCACCTCTCCTTTAGAAAATAAGCTGATCTGTTTAACTAAACCCCATTACTCTTCCTTGGCACACTTTTCTTTCACAGGATAAGTGGAACAGCGATTCATTTTCAAATGTAAGTTTATTTCCGATGGCCTTTTCACCCATTATTTTCGCTTCTCTGTGCCGCCGTTTGATAAGTTTGTGAATGGCGGCGTTTCTAAGTCAAGGCTAGGGAACAAAAAGAGAAATAAACAGTGGTTGCCAAATCGCAGAACTGTAACTCTCGTAATGGTTTTGTGGGTTTCATGTCTATGATTAATCATTTTTCTTTTGAACAAAGGTATTCGATAAAAGATCACAATTTTTGCAAGATTAGCGAGATAAGCACCATGTGATATTTGATTGCTTTTTGAATGCTTGTGTTTCTTAAAGTGTAAGATGGGTCTTTTATGCATGAAGTTTTATTGCCTTCACAGGGATGAGTTCTGCATCGTTCCTCACCTACAAATCAAAACAAATAAAATTTTAGCTCTAGTTTCTATGAAAAAAGCTTTAAATAGCACCAAAAATCAGATTTAATGCAACCTCATTTCTATTCATTGTTCCTTCCTGCCAATCCCATGTCATGGACAACAAAGATAAATTTTGAGTAAATCTCAAAAAAAATATGTTTTCTAATTATATAGCCAACCCACGCAGCTTAACTACTAATCTTTCATTTTTCTTCATCTGCGATTGTACAAGCATTTCACACTTTCAATAAAATGGATGTATTGAGGATGGTACTCAACAGCTCAAAGGAATTGGCACAGGGAAAGGGAAAGGGAAGAAAGGGAAGGAGCCGCAGTTTTAAACTGTGGTATATTTTGTCCAGTTCAGCATGAAACAAGCTTGAAACAAGATGCTTTAGTCTAAAAAGCATGATGTTTCATGTTGAACAGGACAAAATATACAAACATCTACAAACTTCATGAAATTTTGAACACATTTATCACATATCTTGGGATACCAACTGTGAAATTTTAAGGTCAGAGGTACCATAGCTCCCATAAAATAAGTGAAAATCTAACTAGTTTTCACTGAGATTTGATGTTTTTGTGGTACGAAAAAAGAAAGCTCGATCAATTTTCGAAGATTATTTCTTTAAAACCGAAAATTACGCTTTGTCGATTCCAGGGAAAGGTTATATAGCCACTCTCTCTCAAATGATGACAAAGTCAGGGAACTTTCAGAACTAGGTCTGCAAAAGGGACGGGCTACCTTGAAAACCGCAGCTCCTTCCCTTTCTTCCCTTTTCCTTTCCGTACGCCAATTCCTTTGAGCTGTAGTGTAGGTTTGGCCCCCATGTGGCTTAGAGATACCATGAATGAAGAGTATACATAAATCCGATAAATAAATGACCTTCTGTCCTGTTCTGCTGTAGATTTAAAGATTTTTTGCTGACTACCCTGATTGTACACAAAACTAATCCTAGCAAGAACCTCTGCGCATGTTAAAGTGCGAGCACTGGGCGATATCTTTAGAAGATTATTATTCTCCAAAGTGTACATGAAGGTGTATGCTTGCCTCAGTAACCTACTTCAAATATCGTACAAGAATGATCATTTCACACCTCTATGCTTCTTTCATTAATTATGTCACATACACGAGGTCATGCGGTGTGCAAACATTCGCACCCCAACAGCACGTGGATAGTTTATTGTGCCGCATGGGGACATTCATGTTTCTGCAAACATACCGTGTGCGAGATATTGACACGCATTGTTATCCCACTGTCATTTTGTCCTTGACCCATATTGATACTACATAATCATACTTTAAGTCAACACAAATAGCCTATATTTAAAAATGGTGCCTTCAAGCACTTACGATCTGCTTTAACTCGGTCAAAAGCTCTTATCATCCAATATGACATAATCATATCATATTTAGATATCAAATGGTGCTACAAACAATGAAGGAAAGAGGTCAGGTGTTGAGATCTGAGTCAAGGAAATATCAACCAGGTAAATACATCTAGCCGGTCATTCTCGTCTGTAACACACAAGACTAATTTGTGTTCTTTGTGGGCTATGTTCTTTATCCCACACCCTTTATTCTCTCCTCCTCATCCTCCTCCTCGTGACCTGGCCTACTTCTCCCTGCACTGCGATGCAAAAATAGTCTAGACACTGAGCCAATGGTACTGAGACAAAGTACACTCAGGTGACGACCCCCTCACAATGGATTCACAAGCTATCCCAGACGACTGCAGCAAGGCAGAGGAACAGGCAGAAGTGTGCTGTAAGAACGATTTGAAATAATATTGGGCTAACTGTGTATGGACAGATTCAATTGAGGCTAGCTTGTTTGAAAGGGTGAATAGAAACAGACTCTGGTGACTGACCCATGGCGAGGACGGCGATTTTTATTAATGGACGAGACAGACCGACAGACAGACCGACAGACAGACCAGACCAGACACGCTTCTATGTGGGTTGATCATTGGTGTGGGTCGTTCCACTCCAAGAGATGACAAATGGACTGGGTCCAGCCCTGCGGGCTTCCTCGTTGTTGTAAAAGAGAGATTGGAGGGGTGTGGCTTACCATGGACTATAGCACACCCTACAACCTCATGAATAAACATGAGAAAGATTGCAACGGATTCAACCCCTTTCAAAGAATCTTCAGCACAGAATTATAGCTCTTAGCAGACTCATCGCCTGACTACTAGCATAGCTTCCATTCACAACAGAAAATATCGTCATCTATCCAAACAAACCTACCAATGAAGAAAAGGTATGGTCATTGATAAAACAATTACAACTTATTTTGTAACGCCATCACATCAGTTTTTCATAATCTGCTTCTAAAAAGTTGATAAGGTGGCTTTCAAAGTTTGCCTAAGAATTGCCAAACATACCACAACATCAACTGACCAAAGCAAGCTTCACGTTAGCATTAAAATATTGTTGAGACAGGAAGACAACCCGACTCGCATCAGGTGATTTTGTACAATATGAGCGCTGGGAGTTGGAGTGTATATACGCAGACACACAAGATTGCATCTCTCTCATAGTACAACCAGGGATGTGTTAGGAAAGGATATGAAACAACATTCTTTCTTTGAGCCCATGCATGGCACCGCCGAAAAATTGCGTGGTCTCAGCATGTGCTTTTCACGTGTTTTAACAATAACGAACACGATTGCCTAGCAACGGTTTCTCAGAGAGAACAAAAGAAATGTAGAGTCTTATTTCGCTTGTCCACTTCTGTTGGATTGCATCAATACTTTTGTGAGGAAAAGAGATATCAGCGAACAAAAATAAACAGTTTTTTAAAGTAAAATATCTCATTTGCACGCAAATTCACGCAAACTCTGTTAATGAAAGTAAGCAGCTTAATATATGATTTTGATAATGATTGAATCCGACATTTCCGGAAATCTCCGGAAAGTGAAGAAATTTGTTAATTATGTAAGTAAGAATATTATCTTATATCTCCGTTTGTGCATCATTCAACAATTATTTAGAAGAAAAACGAATACAGGATCTTTAGAGGTGTTGCCCCTTAACTTTCTTGAAAATTGCAAAAAAATGTGATAAGAAACACAGCTTCGAGAAACAAAACAGGCAATTAAAGATACTGCTTTCCAAGTTGACGATAGCAAAATGACGGTGCCGCGCATGGGACTTCAAAGCATTGCAGTGATTGTGGAATGCTTTTGACATTCATTAGCACGCTTTAGTATCCATACAGATGTTTGAATATATTATGGTTGAGTTGTCCCTCCTTCCTAACACATCCCTGGTACAACTGGACAGTCACAGCAAATCAAAAGCCCCTTAAAGGGCATATACTGTACTGGGAAGGCAAAAAAGCCTTCAAAAGGTAATTGTCAGCAATCTTCTTGCCAATGGTCTTATATTAATTTATTGTCCATTTTAGAAGCTTGCTGAAAGTTATTTGCCCTCAAATGATCAACATTTGGAGAAATTAATGATTAATGTTTAAATTAATTGTGATTTAATCACTCATTACTCCAAATGTAGGTAAAAAATAGTAACAATTACCTTTTGAAGGCTTTTTTGTTTTCCCAGTACAGTATATGCCCTTTAATATGTGTGTGGGGGTGGGGGAGGGGTGCATGATGGGAGGTATAAGAGGGTGATAAGAGAGGTAGGGGTGTTGTCTTACCTTGACCGGTCTCTTCAGGGCCTCCTGGATGTCCAGTCTCTTGCGCATGATGGTTGCGTCCAGCTTGCGCTCGAAGGCCAGCAGGTCCATGTAGGCCTGTGACTCGGGCACCAGGTCCCTGATCCGCTGCGGAAGCACCTTGTCCGCCATCTTCTTCTTCTTCCGGTTACTGCAAGGAAAGAAGACAAGCAGAACAAACTTATAAAACACCTTGTCTACCAATTTCTCCTTCTTCCGGTTGCTGCAGTGAAAGGAGACACGCATAACAAGCTTATACTTTGTCGGTGATCTTCTTCCAGTTTGATGCTAATTGGCCACAAATTTGTAGTAAACTTAAGTCATAACATATGTGCTAATTAAGCTTGCAGTGATCGAAGATTTTCGTAGGGGAAAACATGGACTCTTCTGTGGAGGGGAACACAAAGTTACATATAAGTTGATCCACATTAGAAAGGATTGTCTCCTAAAGGTGCTAAGTAAGGAAGAGATACACAAGTTTCTTTGCCAGACTCTGTAGGGGTGTCTGTATTGTACATTTTATTTCATCATGATTCCGGACCATAAGTCTAGCAGTTGTGTGCATAGGGCTTGTGTTTTAATTTTGAACTTTAGGGGTTCAGAGCTCAAGTTAAGGGACCCCATTTCACTGGGCACCTAACAGTCTCGGGCCTTGGTACTGTCAGAGCTCAAATCTAGGGGCCCATTTTACTGGGCACCTACTATTCTTGGGGGGCCTTGGTACTGTGTTTGAGTGGGACACGTTTTTAATCAGAATGACGTGAAAGTGAAACTCACCTCTGAGTCTTCTTCTGCGCCTCTGCATGGGCGTGTCTCTTCCTGGATTGGTCCATGCTCTGGTTCATGCCCCTCATCCCGGCGTACGGAGGGGGCATCCCCGGCCCCATCCTCTGGGCCCCGCCCCCGCCACCTCTCTGCAAGAACAAAAGAACACACAACATTTAGAATTACAGTTAGGCTTCAGCGTCGGTTTCTGCAGGGGCCATTTTCATGAAAGCTTACTAGCCTAGTTAGTTACTACAATGCATGCATTTCGATGCACTTTAGCTACTAACCAGGCTTCGTAAGGTTTTCATACACGTACATGTAGGTCTCGTTCTCAAAGGTGCCATCTACAATGGAGTAGGGGCTAGGGGCACTTTAAGAGGAGCCAACTCAAGATCTCTCCTTCCAGGAGCTTCGTGGAAATAAATCAAACACATTCAAAATAGGCCCGTCATACATTTACATGTACATGTAGGTATATTAAGAAAAAGAAGGAAATGTGAGATGTTTGGATTCAATGTTTATACCGATTATAAGATTTGAATCATGATGGGGTATTCTGAGGATTGTGGGTTCCAAGGGACCCCCGGATGTATGTCTTCCCGCAGAACTTACTCATCACATGAAAGGCAGAGTGGTAAAAGAATATGAACACACACAAGAGGCAATGGTAGCTTAAAAATGAGGGGAAGTATCATAGTTGGAGGCTCAATTATGACATTCAAATCAAATCTCATACCGGTACATCTTTTTTGTCCTTTTTATGGGGGTCGGGTAGTAGGGGGGGGGGGGGGCAAAAGAGATATGGGGCAGTGAATCAACCTCAATGAATTGGCTTTGATGTTTTCAGGTTGGTTGTTTAAAGACTTATATATTTCCTTTCAAAAGAAAAACAAACTTCTTACATAGTTTCATTCTTCAAATATGACCTTGAACTAATTGTTTTTTTTTTTTTTTGCTGTAGTAAATGAAGTTCACACGCTCAGCGGCTAGTCAGCTACTGATTGTCTCTCTATTGGGCAACGGATGAGTGCACATACAAACCCCACTGACAGATCAACATACTTCCAGTACCAAGGTGAAATCTTCCTTTGAAGTAACTTCCTTTCCTATTTCTCAACCTTTTGTATTTTAATCAAGAAATAAGAAAACGCTGTCATGGCTTGAGTAACCTAGATACTAGGCTGCGAGGTGCATGGACACAACCCAGTCTGTAAACAACTATGTCTGGTAACACAGACTATGCTCTAATCCCATCCTTGTAGCCAAAGGAGCCAGGATGGGATAAGGGCGTAGTCTGTGTTACCAGACATAGTAGTGTCTATGCACCTCACAACCTCGTACGGAGAGGAGGAGGAGGATGGGATTGGGGCATAGTCTGTGCTACCAGACATAGTTGTTAACATACTGGGTTGCGTCCATGCACCTCACAGCCTAGCACCTAGGCTAAGGCTCAAGCAGTGGTAGGCCAGTAAGGGCTCGTCCAGGGAGCACTAGTACACCAAAGTTCACCAGGCAGAACAATTGGGATGGGGAAGGTGAATAAACTCTGGGAAAAAAGCATCTCATCAGAGGGGGAAGGCCTTCGCCAGGGACGCATGCTGAGATAGGAAAACACCATTGAGAATGTCTTGTCATTTGTGAAATGCGTTTGTTAATGGGTGAGGGGAGGGCCGAGGAGTGCATGCTGGCGACCCTCTTTCATGAAAGAAAGGAGCAGGGCCTGTTTACATGAGACCATTGGTCCATCTAGCCAAAGATATCTTGGGAAAATTTTCTCGACCAAATAGCTAGCTATTTCGCCTGATCTCATAAAATGAAGACGCAAATAGCTAGCTAGTTCGTGATCTGGCTAGCTAACCCGATCAGAGCTCGCTATTTCGCCCACATCGGGCTGATGAAGACACCCCTATTGTGATTTGATTGGGAGGGAAAGGGAGAAAGGGATGGTGGGTCACACTAGCACTTGGAATTTCATTAGGAGAAATAGGGGGGGGGGGTTGAAGGGAAAACTTGCATAAACTTTGAATTTTGAGACCAATTTTTAGAATGTGCATACATGTGGTACATGTAGGATTGAAATGTTCCTGTTTTCAACATATATTTCCACTTGACCTGCTCTTGTTTATTCTAATGTACTCTTTATTGTCCATAGAAGCAAGTCCAAATTTAGGATTAGAGGTTAGGGTCAAAAGTTAGGATTAGGGTTTGGGTGAAGTTTTCTCACCAAATAATGTTAGTTTCAGGAAAGAGGTAAAGCATATGGCCATACACCCATGTATATTTGGGGTACTCCCAGTTGGCCTCAAGAGCTGAAAATATGAGGACAATGTGATGACAAAAAGGTGTTTGAGAGCTTTCTGAGAAATCATTTACCTTCTCTTGAATAACAAGGATAAATACATACCTGTTTGGTTTTGCATCAAGAGATACCTTTGCTCTCAAAATGATCATAATCATATCATCACTGTATGCCACATGAACTAACAAGTTCCTGTATTGATATTGATATTGTGTGTCAGTATTATAACAACTTTCTGAAATCATCCAAAGGAATACATGTATAAGAAAAAAACAATAGGAAGAATTAGTTTTTCTATTTTTTTGTACTGATGTTTGATAAACTTAGTGAAGAAGAATAGATTTTTCCTTCTTTCTGGTGCTCATGTGACATTAACGTAATGAAATTGTCCCAAAGAGTGCAAAGGGAAGAGAGGAAGAAAAGATAATACATTGCCCTCCTCAACTCATCATCAAAGAGCCATACTGACTTGAGGAGGAAGAGAAGAAATGTCCCGATTTTCTCTTTGGTACTAGTGCATCATGAAACTGTCCCAAAGTATACAGGAGGAAGAGGAGGAGGAAGAAAATAAGAAGACCTTCCCCTTTTCATCTCATTTTCAAGGAACGCTGCCGAATTGAGAGGGGAAAGAAAAATACAAAAAATACATCCCCCCCATCTCTCTCTCTCTCTCTCTCTCTCTCTCTCTCTCTCTCTCTCTCTCTCTCTCTCTCTTTGGTACTGGTATTAGATTAACATCATGAAATTGTCCTGAGGAATGTATGAGGAAGATGACGAGGAAGATGAAGAAGAAGAGAAGAAGAAGACCTGCCCCTCCTCATCTCATCGTCAAGGAACGCTGCTGACTTGACCCTGGCACCTCTTGCCGGCTGGGGCTGGCGTCAGGCCGGCGTCAGACCGGTGCTTCACCGCAGAGCACTGGGGCAGGGCCAAGTCGGAGTATCGGGTTTTACTCGCTGGAAGATGATACCCTCCTCTCATCAGCCCCTCTTCCCCCCACCTCACCAACCAACCAACCAACCAACCACTCGGGATGGATGCGGGCCCGCGCAGCACCGGGCAATCACCGCCCGTGACACCCTCCCTCCCTCCTGCCCGCCCGCAACCCCATCAAGTGAGGAGATTCTGGCAGATGTCACTGGCCTTTCTTTAAGAAGCTGCGCCATCAAACCTCCACAAATGCCGTCTGTCACGCAGTGTGTAATTGGATTAACGAAGGAGGGGCAGGGATCCTCTTTCTCAAAGCAAATCGCGGGGAGATGAACAGGGATCTACAAACATACGAGGTACATCTTCATCGTCATGTGACAACCTTAATCAGTCCCCTGCCCCCTCCTCTTTGCCCCCCTCTGGCAAATCTGTCATGAAAACCTCTCACTAATTCCTTGCCAACATGTGACACCACAGAAACATGGTTATTGGGAATTGGTGTGATGAAAAGTGCCATATCATCAATTTGAGAGTGGGTAAGGTATGTCATTTATAAATTATATGTGACGAGAAACCGGGTCCCACATTCAAGTCAATTACCCCCTCCCCCTCCAACCTTCAAAATAAATTCCACCTACCAGGACTTCATTAATCCTCTTATCACCAAGCCTTGAGAACCCCATTGACTCACTACACATATCAATGACGATGGGACTGAGAAGGTTAAGAAACAAGAAAACAAAATCTGGACACCTCTTGTGGCTTCTGAATCTCAAATTTTGGAGGCAGTTCAACAACCCCTTTCTACTATTACTGTAAACAGACTGATGTGAATTCTACATTTGTTCTTGCATTCTGTGCATATTTCAATCTTAAGTCAGCTCCATATCAAAACGTTGAAGCCTCAGGAACATATTTCTTAACAAGCTAGAAATATTCCTTCATGTAAATCATACCAGGCCTTTTACCACTATGTCTAAATCAACAGGTATTTAGCAGTTTATCCCAGGTTATCATAATCATTATCTACAGGCTGGATCTATACTTTTTCTCCAACCTCTCCACCTCATTTCCTTCATCAAACTTGTTTTATCAGTTTAGATTAAATATTAAAGATAAAAGATTACATCAATATTAGATTCAGTTTAATTTGAAAATTGCAAATAAGCAAACAATGTTATGAATCAGGAAAAGGAATACAACAGCTATGCAGTTCACAAATGAGATCATACAGTACATACGGCGATGTATGTGTGTCGTCATTTGCAAAACTGGAAATAAGCCAGATACGACTAGCCATCCTGAATGAATGGAGCAGGATTTCCATGAATGAAGCTACGTCACCGGAACACCAGCTCACTGATACCCGTCCACCGCAGCCAATGGGGAAGCCCCGACGGCTCGTTAGTCGCCTCGCATGCGTGCTATTGTTTCCCGGCGGGAGGCAAATTTGGAAACGATTGCTGCCACCAAAGCGCAAATTATGCCATTTGTTTTAAGCGGTGGCGGATGTGGGGCGGCTCTGCATGAGCGAATATATCTCCCCGCGTGTACGTCGCTCCCCGGCCTTTAAAGAACAGAAAATGGTTAGTGTCTCTGGGGCTCCCCTTGCCCGTCGCCGCATGGTTGGGCAAATTGGTGAGACGTCCATGACGGGTCTCGTCTGTCCATCAGCGAAGCTATCAAGGCATTGCTCCACTCACACTGGTACAGAACCCTGGAGTATTGGACTCTTTGTCTTAGATGTCACACCCAATCCTGTCGACCGTACTTGAATGAAAACCAGTCGCTCTGATGAAGCCACAGTGCAGCAGCATGCAGGGGATGCACTCCCGCAGATATTTGAGTGGGACTAGCAGAGGATAACAGCCGGGTGCAAAACCATGGTTGGCTGGGCATTGGGTCTGAGAAACAAGACTAGCTATGGCCACAGACAGAGACACTGGCCAGGGGTTCGGTAGTCTCATCTTACCAGACACTTGTCTTTCTTGTCACAATTGAGTATGAACTGCACAGATCAGGGGCCCTGTTGCTTAAAACTGACTATTAATGATAACTCTGTCATCAATGGTATCTACCATGGGACATCGCTCGGCAACCAATCAAATTCATGGCTTCTAGACTAGTTGCCACTGGTAGCAAAGTTACCATCAATGGTCAAGTTTTATCCATCAGGGCCCAAAAGTATTCCCAGGGGTGGATACACTGTACATTAACTTCCTTTAAAAGTTTAATCAATATACTTTGTAGAATCATCTCACCCAAATAAGAAAAGAAACCCTGTGATTTTTTTTCCACATACAATACAATGCAAAACATTGTTCAGGGTGCCATCAGGCTTGAAAAGTACCCCTACCCCCCCCCCCCCCTTTTCCCCTCCCTGTAAATTGTAACTGTATTTTCCCCATTGTACTCGATCAGTTCTCGGAATCACATTAAGGGCACTGCATTACATTTTCCCTTCATTCATTATTCCTTCAAATCTTCAAATCAATGTAAACAAAAGATCTGTAAATGGCTGCCACATTTTCAAGGAGAGCCTGCATGGACCAGATATCAAAACATCTTTTGTTTAATTTCCTTTCAAGTGCGAGTACAAAATTTTAGTATGGATTAAGGCACAATCTCGAAAAGTAGCTACACAAAGAAGAGCAATATAACTGAGAGATTTGGGTAAGCATCCACATCGCGCCATCACACTGATTTTATGGCCTCTGCATCCCAAAGAAATATTTCTGAAATTTTACTGCCACATTCAAAACACTGGTAGCTGCAGTCAGACTTGAAAATGTCATCATACATTTTCTTCCCAATTCCCATATTTTCCTTCCGGTATAGCATGACTGCAATCTTCCTTTCAAACTGACAACCAAAAGCTGACTGTGCTACCATCCACTTCAACTTGGTGGTATGTTTATGTACCATAAAACTACTAGGTTTTGAATAGTCTGAAGGTTTTAAGTAGTTTGCGAAGAGATGTTAAAAAAAAAATTGAAAAAAAAAAAAATTGAAATTAATATACTGTGATGAAAAAATCATAAAATGTGACCGTGGTTAATGTTATATAAGCCTAGTTTCAAAAAATGCAGTGCGTCATGCACATGTGCTCTCTAACGCTCAGTTAAACTCGCTCATCTCTGATTGGTCACTGCGTTTCAGTCGGCTTTTCCTTAGCCCTGAACTATCTTTTGTTTCTGTTCATACTGAAGCAATTAGCCCCAGATTTTATGCCTGGGCAACGTAATGGCCAGGGCTTTGCAGGGCTAAATAAACCAGTTTTACTTTCAATTGGTAAAAACACAGTCTGAACAGAAAGGGGTCCAAGCATAGCCCCACGTACTAAAGTACGGTTTTACACTTTAAGAAATGATGGTGGAGGGGTAGGGAATCAAATTTCAAGGTTACAGATTTTAATGACCGCAACATAAAATCCAGAACAGAAATAAGAAGAATGAAGGAAATGAGTGGAAAGGAATTTACGAGTTTGCACAAAATGTAATGAGTTTGTCCTCTGGTTAATCTTATTAATGGCAATAAAAAGCACTCATGCTGATATTGCGGCCACACGGAATCTTAACAAATACTGTGGTATGCTGGAATCTACATCAAATCAGTTTCCCCACACTAAAAGAAGATGTAGTAAAAACTTACTTAATTTGCACTAATATGCATGCACGTAGTCATGCTTTAAATTCCAATGCCATAAAACGCACTCACTCTTGCAAATCAGGCCAAAATGAAAAGGCTCCATCCAAAGGCGATCACTACGATTACAAGAGATTTAAAAAACACATAAACACACCGTAGCCAAGGTTATTGTGAAGGAACTCACACGCAAAGGTAACAAGCAGCCATGGAAAAATAATAACAATAACGCGCCCCAACACAAGATTCTTCCCCGTGTTTTAATCTCAGTGGTGATAAAACTCGGCGAAGCCTACAAATCAGGCCAGGGGAAATGGAGCTCCTGCTGCTACCCATTGTCCGAGGCCATTTCAACAATGCAAATGTTATTCCAAGCCCCATAATGGTTAGACAAACTCTTTTACCGGCCTACGCTCCGCATTCACCACTGCCCCAGTTGCACTCAGCCCGGGCGGTGTCGATCTTCTGTGGTCGCTTGCAACGCCGAAACGAACGGGGCGGGCGGCGAAATAAAAACAGGGGTTCCAGCCGTGTGAGCGGAGAGAGAAGAGGGAAGAGGAATGAAAAGTTTCAAAGAGAATAGCAGAGTATCTTTTGTCCTCTTTGAATACTGCTAACCCCAGGAGTAGACAGTCGTGATTATAGGTCATGCATATCCGACTCCTACACGTTGCACCCTGCTAACCTGGGGCACCAGGACAGTCACAAAGACCCGTAAATGAAGGAAGTCTATATAAACGGATTACAATGCAGTCCAAAAGTTAAACAGATCTCTAAAATTGACTGTTCAAACTATAAAACCGTTTTAGTAGTTTGTCCTTCCCCTTTTAAATGCATTCATTTATAGAGTCTGATGTGTAAGATTATGCAATTCCATCACCAAATCTAGTGTTAAAGATTACACGTTTCCCTAAAGATCTTTAAAGACAAGTCGTCTCTTTTGCAATTCAATTATTTTGGGGTAAAAACCACGGAAAATGGAAAAAATACTGTAACAGAATTTCCCACTCAATATTAGAACTAGAAACTGACGTCACAAGAAATTATAGCGATCACTAGATTTTGAGGAGGTTTGATTTGGGCGTGTTTTGTTTGGGCCCAACCTGAAAATTATTTCATGCGAACCGGGCTGAAAGGTAAGGTGTGGTAGAGGTAATTATTGACAGAATCATTCTATCCTCATTAGTCATGATGGATCCTGATCTCATTTGATGTCAATAATATCTTTAAATCATAATCCCTTCCTGTGGTCCGGAAATCCAATGAAAAATGGAACCTGTGGCCACAGCAGAACGACTCTGCCATGATTTCACCTCCCGGAATCTTCAACATTTTTGTTCCTGACCTTGAAATACAAAATATATGACCATGGACCTTTCTATAAAAGGCATGAGTCAGGCCTGAATCAACGCATTTTGTCCTAGATCCATACCTCATAATAGATGCCCTGCTAAGAAATCGCATCAGTAGTTTTTTGTCCACTTTGCACGATGTCTTTTGCATTCCTCATAAAAGATGCTGTTCTAAGAAATCGCATCAGGGCTCTTTTGCCCACTTTACAGTTTGTCTTTTGCATTCCTCACAGAAGATGTTCTTCTAAGAAATCGCCTCAATGGTCTTTTGTCCACTTTTGCATTTTGTCTTTTGCTTTTCCCATAAAAGATGCCGTTCTAAGAAATCACAACAGTGGTCTTCTCTACACTTTACATGATGGTAATGCTGACACTTTTAAAATAGCCATGCATAAGAAGAGAGCGGTCTATAGTTGTAGTTTGGGGACTTGAATCCCTGCCTAGCTGATCCACACAGCCGTAACAGTGGTTCACACACCAACATCTCCCTACAACTCCATCGTCCCTCACAGTTCTGGACCAGTGCCAACTCGCAAGTTGTAGCACAGCAGAGATCTATTATGAAACCATAGCGAGCCGGAAAGAATAGTGAACACAAGCAAAGAAATTCTAGAAAAAGAAAAAAACTGAACTGTTCAGATTTATAAGTCAGCTGAAGTGATGATCTATTTCATAGATAAATATTTGTGTAAATGCTTTCAATTCTCCCTATCGCATATAGCCGATATCAAGCGATATCACCTCACGATACCGATATCTGATCGATTGCTCTTGGGACGTATACTTCCGGTAAGAGCTGGTTGTCGGCAGAAAGTGACCAAGAAATCACTTTTTTTTATGAATTAAGCAGTGAAAATTTTGTGTAGGGTTGTGGTAAGGGTCAGGATTAGGTTTAGAATAAGGTTTAGGGTTAGTGTTAAGGTCAGGGTTAGGTTTAGGGTTAATATTCATAAAATTAGTTGGATACCCTGGTCCCTCAGTACGGGATTGCCGAATGTTCGTGGACCGGACCGGAAGTTCATATCCCAAGAATTAAAGGGAAAAAAATTAGAGCGCCACACACGTTCAGATTCGGAGAGCTATATGCGATAGGGAGAATTGAAAGAAAGAAATACCAATTTGGGACAGAATGACAATGATGCTGCTAATCTTTTGGCAAATTCTTGTGGTATCTTTTTTTTCCCATCATGCAGGTGTCTGAAACAGCAGGTGTACTAAGGATGCCGCAGGGGGGGGGGGGGGGGGGGGGGGTGGGCGCCCTTTGTGCGGGGGCTCACCCGCCCCTAAAGAAGAGTTATGCTGAGAATGCTGATGAAGAGCTCCCAACATTGTACCGGCTCAGCACAGTGTGACCTTCCTCGTGAAAGGAAAGGCCGGGCCACGCTTCACTCATGGTCAATGTTTGAGGATAAAAGGATGCGCTCAAACACCACCACAAAGACCAGTGCTAGAACAAGAAAAGAATCATCTTCTGGAAATACCAACAAGAACCTATTGTAGCTATTCTTTCCTTTCACTCGATTGTTCAGCCTTTTTTTTTCCTTTCCCAACCCACATAGGTCTATAGCTATACCCAGGTACTTGAACATGCAGAACCATGACGATTCTCATCTTTCATGTAAGTTTTAATAGCTGCACATGCACAAACATTGTGATGCATGACTATTATCACTCGTAAATGTCCTGTTGAGGATACAGTAGGTGTCTATCACTATCAACATATCATTGTCAAAGTCCTGTTCCACCAACCGTTCACTCTTGCCGTTCTAGAGGATTGGGTATGTACTCGAAGTGGATGCTATGAAACAGGATTGTTCTCTTCATGACAACTTTCGAAACAAAAACATCGGCCATCAGACGGGAAAAGTGCAAAGCAGGTGAGTTTCAGATGCGAGCTTGCTCTAATCTGCAGTGTGCATGTCCATATGAGTTCTTAATGAGTTCTATAGTTTACTACATGCACATTCACAAGCCACAGGTTGTTGGACATTTCTGGGCCATGTTGCGTATAGATTTTCAATTATTGTAACTTATCATCAATGGCAACTACCATGGTAACAACTACTGAGCTCTCATTATTGCACACGTTGCCATGGTAGTTCCCATTGATGGTAAGTTACAATAATTGAAAGCCTTGATGCAACATGGCCCTGATGCGGACTCTCATTCAGATGAAGTACTGGCTTTTTTCCGCCAGGCCAGTCAGAGAAGAACTAGAGAATGATATGACTTGTACTCCAGATAGACCTGCTTTTGTATATTTTGGATTAGAAATATACAAACAGCCTGGAATCAAGTCTACACATACATGCCAATTAAGCTGAGGATGCGGATGTATTGCATCTTCAAAATATTTCTTCCTGACTGATCGGGTAAGTTTGCAACTTGTGTCTCATGATGACCCGCCCACTTATTCACTTTCCTTCCGATCGAAGGTTATATAGCAAATCGAATCAAAGTGCTGTCAAGGCTGTCCGTGATGTCATACTCGGCGTCGACCTTTGTCTCAACTTCAATATTGAAGTATGCAGGTACGTCTTCAACGTACTGAATGAAAACAGAATGAGGAGAGCCAGAGAGTTTGCAGCTGTTTTAGTGAACAAAGGGTCAGCGTCTCTGAATAGGGAGCCACTCTGCTCCCTAAATTTGCGTCACAGTTCCGATCCAAGGCCGGTATGAAAAACGTCACTCGCATGTCTACAAGATCATGGTCACATTTGTTTAGGAAGCAACCGAGGGACCCAACTGAGGAAGTCAAATGTGGTTGTTTTTTCTGAGAACTCAGATTCTACCACAATTTCTCTTCTTGTTCGGAGATATGGTCACTTTGCAAAGTAATACACGTGAGTATGTAATAGTTGCTTACACGTTGCATTCCACGCAACTACTGATATGAAAGATGGGAGACTCTCTGTAACTCAGTGCATGCAATCACAGGTGAATGGCCAGGGTGATGTTTCACCAAGCTGTACGTAAGCTACAAACGACTTTTTGCACGACTAGTGACCTGTTCTTGTGCTAAATCAGATTCGCAATGATTTTTATTCCCATTAGCTTAAGTTGAAAACTGATCTACGAAAATTTAAATTCTTGTCATTAACAAGTGACTGAATACAAACTTCATAATTTGTAAAATTTGATTAGGACTGTTGGAAATTAACTCTCACCATGTTCAAACAGGAACAAATTGGAGTCCAAACACAAAAAAATCTATACTGAAACCTATAAAGAAAAGTTCTTTAGACTCGCAGATTGCTGTTGAGCATAATTTTTCTCCTCTGATATTTGCCTATCTTCAGTGAGCGTGCACTAGTTTGAGTTGATTGGGTCAGGTCTTCTTTTACGCACGCTAAGCTCCGCCTCATTATGCGACATATCGTAAGTGACGTCCACACATACAGTGAACCGTGATTAACCCAGATTCTTGATACTGTTCTAGTTGGAAACAATGCCAAGACCCATAGGGGCGTCTTCATTAGCCCGATGTGGGCGAAATAGCGAGCTTGTTCTGATCGGGTTAGCTAGCCAGATCATGAAATAGCTAGCTATTTGCGTCTTCATTAGCTAGATCAGGTAAAATAGCGAGCTATTTGGTCGAGAAAATTTCCCAAGAAATCTTGGGCTAGATGGAGCTAGCTCGAGCTAGTTCACGAACTCGCATGAGCTAGCTCGGAGCATCTTCATTAGCCTGAAAATTTCTCGAGCCCGGCATGCATCAGCGCCCACGAGGCATTGTTTACGTAATAGGTTTTTACACGTGCATGAATGCGAGCTCACAACCGAAGCCACGCGGCCGTGGCCTATTCCGTCGCACACTGCTGGTATGTGCGGAACTCGAGATAATTTATGCAATCGAGCTCGAGCTTACGTATCCCAAGTTTCGAGCTAATGAAGACGCGATTGCAACTTCAGGCTAGTTCCACGAATCAGCAAAATAGCTCGCTATTTCGTCTGATCGGGCCAATGAAGACGCACCTCATGTTTCTTTACATGACGTTTCGATATACGACGGATCATTCATCAGGATCCACACACAGAATTTTGTCGTAATAGCTCTACCAAAAAGGTCTGAACACACCATATATTTCCTGAGTCTAATTTTTTGCGAATCAGGACTTCTCTACAATTTTGCAAGTGGTTAAAGTCACGATCGAGGAGTACTAGTACTAGTAAGGTATGTGCTCAAGCACATCAAATTCATAATTTTGCTTGTTGTTAAATTTGCGAATAGTCAAGACTTGCAAAATTCTCGAAAATAAAAACCCAGCGAAATATATTGCGTATACAGTAGCTATACTGTTTTTGGTATAGCTACCGGTGTATCATTTCAGTATAGCTCTACAATATTTTTTTTTTGTGTGTGGACACAGAATTAGTTAGAGTATGGTGCATTTAAACCCAAACTTGGGACAGGGGCAAGGTTGCATCTAGCTTTTCAATTATTGCAACTTTTAATGAATGGTAACTACTATAGCAACAGGTACAATACTACTTGATGGGAAGTAACAATTCCCATACCGTGCCTCCTAAAATCAGACATGACCTATGTGAATAATATCAAAAGGAATGCAATCAATCAGAATTGGAGGTTGCCATGGTAACCAACCATAAAGGATTCAACAATCATTGTGATATATTGACCTTTTTAATCCCATACTATGGTTTTTCTCTGCACTTTACTAGCCATGTGCAAACTTAACATGCGATCAATCAGAATTGGGTGTTGCCATGGTAACCAACCATAAAGGAGTGAACAATCATTGTGATGTTTTGATCTTTTTAATCCTATACTATGGTTTTCTTTGCACTTTACTAGCCATGTGCAAACTTAACCATGGAAATATGTTTGCAATTCAAAATGAGCACAATTGTAACACAATGTAGACTGAGGGCTGTGCTTCAAGGGTTACTAAATTAGAAAAATAAGTTCCTACTAATCTATTATGCTTTTCACACTGGCAACAATGTCCTTAGCCCCGTACTATAGGTGGGGCTAAGGGGGGGCCTTAGCCCCACCTATAGTACGGGGCTAAGCTTAGACCACTTTCTGTTCTCACTTGTTTTTACCAAAGTGGGCTAGCCCCACCAATAATCCCGGATTATTTTGGCATTTTGACTTCTCATACATCACTGGAGACGTGCGTTTTTTAAATTTTCGTCAAAACGAGACTTTATTGCGGCAAACAAATGTGAAATTCGTTTTTAGTGGATAATTTTACATATATTAGTGGGAACTTATTTTTCTAATTTAGTAACCCTTTCAGCAACTTTCCATCAAATTTTCATATTGTAAAGACCCGTCTGTATATACACCCATGCATAGTGGGGCGTAAACCCAAATAAACTATGCCATTACTCAATATCAAGTTATCGATGATCTCACATTGCTCTCAATGTGAGTTGTAAAATTCAATTTCATATTTGAAAATCACCATTAAGTTTATTAAAAATCGTTACAAACTTGATACAGTACAACAAAGTTTGGTTCATGTTCTGCTATTTTATGTGATGCATCGTATCATGATTTTTGAGACGTTAAGCATCAAACCATGTATGTAAGGTGGCTAATAGGGGTGAGGGGGGAGAGGTTTGTAATCAAGACAATGAAACAAGACATGATGACATTATTAGTCAAACATGTATGTACACAGGTGAATGAATATTGTCCACATTTAGCTGTTTAATGAATATGTCAAATCTAAAGAATTAAGTCAAATTGACTTCCTATCCTAGCGACCTGTATCTTCAACATTGATTCTAAAAATCCAATAATGTAGTGCACATTCACAACTAAACATTTACATTGTATACATGCACACATATACATGTACACACAAGAATTGAGCCAAAATAACTGCGTATCCGAAATCTAGAGTGTGCAGTACCAATCAAAGAGATTGAAAATACATGTAGAAGAAGCTCTTTCCTATACATGTAGCTGTCAATTACCTGATATTACATGTCAAATCCCGTGAAGAATTCTGCTCTAGTATAAGTCAAACTCGACACCAGAAAATAACAAATTTGGACGGATCCTGTTGCTATGACAACCCAAACAATCGCGTTATGACAGGGAGGAATTTGGGGCCATAGCCAGGCCCTAAGTGGGGAACTAGGTCTGTTTGTAAACACAGTCTCATTTTCACTCACACACGATCTAGAGAGTGACAGCGTGACAGGTAAGAAGCAGTAGGAAGACGTGACAGGAGAGAGGAACCGTTGGAAGTATAACCCAAGATTCATTTCCCATGAAATAGCACTGGGGATGGCCGAGAAGATGCTTGGGTCGTTTCCTCGCCTGACGTGATCTTTGGGGTAAGAAAATGTAGGGTAAGGGTGAGGAAAATGGAAGGACTGAAGTGAAGATCTTGGTCTAGAAATCAGTGATGAAATAATAATTCATTAATGTACTTGCAGATGCTGTAACTGCCGTTTTACTTACTTGTGGTTTTGAAGAGTGTCTTTGTAAACATCTCCTGAACATTCCAGGGAAACTTACAGCAAAACTTCATAGTCATGATCAAGAACTTCCCAACTTCCAGTGACACTATCTACTGTCTAGAGGGTTTTGTGGTCTGACTATGCTGTGCTGATAAACTATACATGGTACCTGGTTGTAGGTGGAAGATTATGTGAATATTGTGCAGCGAGCATGGAATACTCCCTAGTGAGTGGAGATGGTGCACATATGTGTGCATGATATGTTCTTGTATCCAGCGACCAGGGCTCTGGTTGTAACATCCCACTTAATTCAGTCTCCGCACTGCGATGGGAAAAATCCTCTACACCACCACCACTAGCCTAGGTACTAGGCTGTGAGGTGCATGGACACAACCCAGTCTGTCATTAACTATGTTTAGTAACACAGACTATGCCCCAATCCCATCCAGGCTCCTTTTCTCAGGTACTAGGCTGTGAGGTGCATGGACACAACCCAGTCTGTCAATAACTATGTCTGGTAACACAGACTATGCCCTAATGATGTCACAGCTCCTCCAGCTTCTTCAAGGAGCGAGGATGGGATAAGGGCATAGTCTGTGTCACCAGACATAGTTGTTGACAGATTAGGTTGTGTCCATGCACCTCACAGCCTAGTACCTGAGAAGAGGCGCCTGGATGGGATTGGGGCATAGTCTGTGTTACCAGACAGAGTTGTTGACAGACTAGGTTATGTCCATGCACCTCACAGCCTATAGTACCTGAGAGGAGGAGCCTGGATGGGATTGGGGCATAGTCTGTGTTACCAGACATAGTTGTTGACAGACTAGGTTATGTCCATGCACCTCACAGCCTAATACCTGAGAGGAGGAGCCTGGATGGGATTGGGGCATAGTCTGTGTTACCAGACATAGTTGTTGACAGACTAGGTTGTGGCCAACACCCCAAAGTACCTAGGCTACACCACCACCATACCACCATAACAGGCTGGAAACCAGTCCATCTGATTCCATGCAAGATGGGGGCAGGACATAAGACTTGCAGGATGAGAGACCTGCATGTTCCCCTGGTGGACTGTAAAACCTGACCAACCATAGCATCCGCTCAGGATGCTTCTCTCACACGTTTGTTTGTGAGTTTCTATGTGAGAGTGCACACGTCTGATCCCAACTCTCTAGGTAGTACAAAAATAACAGAAAATAAGACATCCTGCCAGAAAGTAGCACAGACATTTGTTTTCCCACTTGATGACTGATCACATGAAACAAATTAATGGATGACAAAGATACCCCATGGGCATCATTTTATCAAAAGTACATGACTTGCTCTTAAGTCTAAGAGGGAATGTCGGCCGGGTTAAATCTTCTGTGTATGACTTTAGCTCGTTCATATAACATAATCATAATATCACTTTACTACAGATGCACGTCAGAAAGAAAGTTTCCAGCAAGCATACTGCAAAATCAGAAGACAAAAAAACACACTTTCTTGTTTTCTGGCAGAAGTACTCTTGGTGCTCATGTCATTTAAAATGTTTTTACCACTATTTGAAACAAAAACAAGGTAATATTTGGTAAAATGTTCACTAATCCTGAAGCAGTTAAAGATGGAAATTATTTCATAATCTGTTCAATGCAGAATTTTCATGTTTTTTGCAAATGGTACACACTACCTTTAAAAAAAGTGGTAACTTTCTACTAGAAACAGC
>OZ022589.1:7742640-8012640 GCA_963669155.1 Arbacia lixula
TTCCAATTAACTAAATCACCAGATACAGGTGGATGTCCTAACTGTTACTATGCAATTAGGGGAATATCGTGAATACATTACGCAAACTGCATATTGGAAGGGATTTTCCCTTCTTCAATTCCTGTGCCCTGTACGTACTAACTAGTACATGGCACAAAACCAAGCCTATGAATGACAAACATCCAGTGCCTTTCTCTGAAAAGGGTACATAAGTGGTTTGCCACTTGAATCACAGACAGAATGTTCACTTCCGAATCTCTTATCTTCATGTATGTTGGTGTACATTACATTATGCACACAATACATTGCATTAACAACAATGTACATTGCATTAACATACACAGTACAATATGAACAATGTTGTGCAACAAATTGGAAAACTGACATGCCATTCGGAGAGGTAACATGAGTCATTCCATCAGGTTAGCTTAACATTGAACAAGGCGTGTGCCATTCTTTATACCTGTAGGCACATACATACATGTAAGACTGTTCATACGCAAGACTGTTCATGTACATACATGTCCATGTATAAGACCATCATTGGGATGAGGCTGGGCAATTCTATATTAACTTATCAAATTGTTTTGTGCTTTACATACATATTGAATGCCACTTGTTTTGATGGATTGTTGATTATTGTGCATTTACAAAGCAGGTTGTACCGGTACACACATTAATGTCAAGAAATTAATTTATTGAGTTTTATATTCTGAGAAATACAAAAATACTGGCAGTTACCCTTACATGTATGTTGTCTGTTATAATCATATTCCACAAACTAAGAATGTTGCTATATGATTGGTCAAGAGTTGATCACTTGTTTTGATGGATTGTTGATTATTGTGCATTTACACATACAGTATGGAATTTAAATATTTACAATGCAGGTTGTACACACACTAATGTCAAGAAATCAATTTATGAGTGTTATATTCTGAGAAATACTAAAATACTGGCAGTCACCCTCATGTTGTCTGTTATTCATTTATCATATTCCACATACTAAGAATGTTGCTATATGATTGGTCAAGAGTTGATCATGTGATGAAGCGTAGGTTTGCCCATCTGATCACCTGAGAAGAAGAGTTTGTTACACTTGAGGTAATTTAGTATTTTTTCGTTTCGCTGATCTCTTCACTCCTCACAGTCCTAACGCGTGATCAATAGTTTGAGTACGCGCAAAATCAAAGTGCGTTACACTTGGACTATCAATTGACTAAGAGTAGCTCCAACTGATGCGTCCTAACGCGTGTCCTACGGAGTGTCCTAAAGCAAGTTCCCCATTGCAGCGGCTTGGGGTTAGGTAGAGAAGTAAATTACTAATTAATTACTTTTGTATGTCAAATTGTCATCTTTGGTATAGGTAGTTGGTTTCAGAGAAGTGATACTTCGTCCCATCACCTTCACCAACGTTGATTATTTGCTAACTACTACATAACTGCCATATAATCAAACAAGATCCCCTTGGAATAAATTATCAGAATCTACATTTTACACATGTACAGTATACATGTGTACGGTGTACACTGTATGCCATATTCTGTGAAGTTCAAGTTCATGTCATCCAAAATTACATATTGATATTTATTATATTTGATATTTGATATTTTAACATGCACTTCAAATCTAAAACACACACACACATACACAGATAGACATATCAGAAGATCCACATTCACACATGTATTTCAGTGAACAACACAGCCTACAGTGTACGGGTTCAGTATTGTGTGATATGTCTGAGCTGAGCCAAACTTTATATTTAGCAACACTGTACATGTACACTGTACAATAACAACGATGCACATCATGGACATTTCAAACTACATGTAAGCAGCCCGCCCAACTCTACAAGTGAGCCCGACCTATGTGTAAATCAATCATGAATTATCTCAGATATTTTTAAATACTGTACATGTAACTGTATGGAGACTAGAGCTGGTTGTACATGTTTACAATCCCAGCTGGATACATGTTCACATACTAAATTATAAAATCAGTTCAGAAAGCTGTACTGTACTGTACCACAGTGTGACCAAATTCTGTATCATCTATGGATGATCATGGATGTTAAATAAGACGGATGTTCATCCCTTTCAGACAATGTTAAAGATGCCACCCTCCATATTCATGACTGGCAGCTGCTACGCAATTGCCCAATCTTGGGATTTTACACATTAACCTTCATACGAACTGGTACGCACTGTGCATAATGTAGTTCTGTCATTTGTTTGTCACGCAGTGTTTGTAATAGCCTGCTTTCAAAGAGGGAAGTGATAAGATTCGCCTCATACTAGTTTGGGCATGGATGGGGACATTGTATCTCAAGTTAATCACATCTGAAAGAAAAATATCTTTTTAATATAGTAATGGTTCAAACAATTTTCCAATGGAATTTGATGCAGCAAAGTATGACATTTACACTCTCCTACTGCAACGTTCAGTGCTAATGTAAATTGTATTAACCCATTCATGTATTGCATTTATTTCCACAATCAATTTTAGTGTAAGAGCCAGCAATGACCCTTGGCCTACCTGGCATACTTTATGCCTTATGCACAGCACAGAGCTACAGCTAGCCACAACATGTATAAAACACATGCTAGCGTGTGGTCACACATGCCTACACACAGAATGGGTCTAGGGACTGGCTGAGAACACACACACACACACACACACACACACACACACACAAACATATATGCAGAGAGCTATGTCACATGCACAGGCCATGCAAGGCATGCATGCACTAGCTACACACAGCTGTGACTTGATTGGCTGAGAGCTGATGTCCCATACACACACACACACACACAAGGCATACTTTACACAGATAAGCATGTTACACATAGCTTATGTACATACACACAACCTTTACACAGTCAACTCATCTAATTATATATGCGCGCGTGTGCGCGCCCTGGCCCAGAAAACCTGACCTTGTTTGCACTGTTGCTGTGCAAAACAGGCTCACTCACTGACAGTAAAGTGAATTGTCCAATTAGAGCCCTTGTAAAAATCATAACTGATGGCATGATTTTTTTGGTGAGCTAGCAAGCTGCTCTATGATTGGTTGGATTATTCTACCTCTGTAGGGAAAGTCCCAGGTCAATAGACTTTCTAGTTTTTGAGTTATGGCTTAGTGACACATATTGTGTCGCTCTGGCGTCAGTGGGTTAAGAGGCAGTATGGCTCACTTCCTATCCCCAAGCCCATGTCCTTTCTCTCTCTGTCCCTGTTGTCTTTTATTTATATTAACTCTTTAGTTTTTCTCTATTAACCCTCTCCCCCTTTTGAATCCACCCATTCCCTCTCTCGCTCTCTTCCTTAATTTCCTTGTCTCTCAATGTCTCCTTCGATCTCTCTCTCTCTCTCTCTCTACTCCCAATCATTCCTCTTCCTCCTTTCTGTCTCTCCCTCTACCTCACTACTGCTCTTCTGATATTTCTATCTCCCATCCATCCATCCTTCTTCTCTCTTTATCTCTCTGCTTTTAATCATCCCTCCTCCAAGAACACAATTCCCATCCCTCCTCCAAGACTCCCATCACAAAGCCCACCTCCTCTCTCTCTCTCTCTCTCTCTCTCTCTCTCTCTCTCTCTCTCTCTCTATCTCTTTTACTCTTACCCCCTCATCAGTCTTTATCTCTATCTCACCCTCCTTCCCTCTCATATCTATCCACTATCCAGTACCCGCCCTCATCCCTCCCCCCTCCCTCCCCCTCCCCCCTCCCTCCCCCTCCCCCCTCTCTCTTTCTCTCTCTCATTCAAATCTGGCATCCTCCATCCCTCCTCCTAGATTCCCATTACTCAGTGACCCTGTAATGTATAGTTGTGACTCACTTCCCTGAATATCACACGAAAGAAGGTCAGGCCTGTTGCCTCCATACTGTACATTGTACAAAGTATTACCTGCTGTACAATTTTGTTCAGTAAAAGTGCTAGTGTCTCACCATGGATGTATGGGATGAATTTGCAGGTAAAGAGTGAACAATAATTTTTTTTACTTTGGGGGAGCAAAGTAATCAATGTTTCCCTCAACTATATACACAACATATGTCAGAAATACTACAATGTGCTGATACTGCATGTTTACACCATATTTTCATGTACAGTGTTTGAACATGTACACTGTAACTACAAATTGTACTCTCTAAACATTGTACAATACTTCTTGTTAAAAATACTCTTTGATACTTTTGAAACACAACAATGCCCATTGTGCATCACACATTTTAACCCAAAAGGTCTTTTCTGCCAGAAGCATCATTAATTACTAATGATACTGTGAAAACAGTTGCTGAAGGCTGACCTGTAGGCAGATTACACAATGGCTAATGTTGTATTCGGATTTCTGAATGGATTATTCTCAAATGTCAAATTTGTCCAAAAATGAAAATCTCATTAAATATTCCAAGAATTATTACAAGAAATGATAATCTATGAAATGTCAAGAGTAACCTGTTCCTAAAAACTTAGCATCCTTTGATTTGAAGTTGTTGTCATTTTAGTTTGGTTTGAGTTGTACTTTCATTCCTTTTTGAAAGTGTTTAAAGTGGTTGTTTTTTACAGTCTTCACTAGTATGGACATCAGAAACTTGAGCATAACATAATTATATTCAAACATTTGAGAGATAAGGGACGGCAGATGGGGAATTCAATAGGTTCACTCACCCGTGACAAGTGAACAATGGAATCAAATTAGCATAACAAAGGGAAGGTGTCGTAGGAGGATAGGTTTTCAATAGGGGTTGATTTGCATAACAAAGGAAGGGTATGTTGGAAAGACAGGCTTTGAATAGGGGTTGATTAGCATAACAATGGGTTGGACCTCTAGGAAGATAGGTTTTCAATAGGAGGCGACTGTATGAATATGCATGACGTTGAAAGAGTGTTCTGGCTTTGAAAAGGGGTTGATTAGCATAACAAAGGGTTGGATCTCGAAGAAGAGAGGTTTTCAATAGGAGGAGACTGCGTGAATATGCATAATGTTGAAAGAGTGTTCTGGAAAGACAGGCTTTGAATAGGAGTTGATTAGCATAACAATGGGTTGGATGTCGAGAAAGATAGGTTTTCAATAGGAGGAGACTGCATGAATATGCATAACTATGGAAGAGTGTTTTGGAAAGATGATGAGGCGATACGATTAGCGTAACAAAGGGAATGTATGGATATTCACGATGTCGTAACGTTTCCAGGCCAACGCATCAACAAATACTGATGTGAAAAGGGAGATGAAGAGAGATGTCATTGTTTTCGAGTTAAATTTAGAACCGAGGAAACTTTAAACAATGAAGAACTATGAATAGTTGCTAAAGAACGTGAAACGTAGCAACGTTGTTTATATCAAACATAGAAAGTGTTATATAAGTCGTTCTTGTCTTTGGATTGGTTCATCATGTCGTGACGTAGGAAAATAGTATTCCTTGATAGGTTAAAAGGTACACGTAATTTCATGCATAGCAACGAAGGGTAGACTTATAAGCGCGAAAGTCAAAATTTCCATCATTTCTTGACAAACCACCTGCGCAACCAGACGAACCTCTTCGTTCAATAAACCGTAATGGACAGCTATGAAAATGTCGACATTTCGCTGGCCAAAGCTAGCCTTTCGGAAGAGGAGATTAACAACGGATGGAAAGTGGGCTACAGCGAGAGGGAGAAAAGAATCTATTTTTTTAATCCTACAACGTGTATTACGCAGTGGGAGAGTCCGTCCAACGGGTTAAACACCGACGACGGTACCATCGAAGCACCACCCTCGTTAGAACAGAGACCCGTTCTACCGGACTTTCCTAAGGGGTTGATCCCTCCACCAACCCCTAAAGCTGCCAAGTACACGAAAGACATCTTTGACTTCTCCGATGCAGGGACACCACCCAACACACCATCGACATCGATGAAGAGAACGTTAAACGAGGTGAGTAAAGTATTCATATATTAAGTCAATATCTTGCTGATTCATTCCTTTGCATATATCAAGTCTATCATTTACGTTAGAGATTTCAAGAATGTATGCCTTACATGTAACTATGTGAAATGATGAATAACGCGAAGTTTTTTTTTTTTTATCTCTTCTAAAACTTGCAGACCTTCCCTGAAGCCGAAGATCATGGAACGATGAAGAAGGTCAAGAGGGGTCTCACTCTAAAGATGCCTAAACAGTTGCCGCGGTTGGAGGAGGTGGACCATTTCCCCGATGATGTCCACGCAGTACCACTTGGCGGTAAGCGATATGCCGTTGTGAAGACATTTAACAAAACGGTGTACATAAACGTACGAGAATATTACCATCTCCAGGGTACAAAGCGGATGATGATGGCTGGACGCAAAGGGATCAATCTCACTATAGAAAATTGGAATCGACTTTCTGACGCCATGATCGAAATTAATACGGCCATCAATGAACAGAGCAAGAAACTCCAACGAAATTAAAGGTGATCAGAATACCCTCGTCATTACCGTATATACGCTATATTGTGTACAGAATATACATGTGGATATATCGTTTTATATCTTTCATATAGATGACTGGAATCGAGCGCTAGCGTTCATTGAGGGATTCTTATTAATAGAACTGTTTGCTGAGATATGCAGACTCATGATTCCCGGCCCCGATGGATGCGACGGATGCGATCACAATTATCCAACATCGTACCATGCTTGTCAGAACTATAAGATGCCTTACCATTGGAATAAGGAACAAATTTCAAAGTATATGGAAAAGGGCGAAGATAGATTTTATGTTAGATTATTCAATGGCAAATTATGGAAGAAATGGGAATTGTTTTTCAAACATGTAGCGGATAAATCTTTCCCTATTCGTAATGTTTTGTATAAAACGTGGCTCGAGCAAATCCTCGAGCGACTACCTAAACATGTAACAGATGTAGATTTTTTTCTCGAATCGTATCAATTATGGTATGAAAAATGTCTCGATGTAGATTATGTAACATTACAAGATGTTGTAGATGTGTACAACACGAGTGAGGGGGGAAATGGACATCGTACATTCAACGAAGAATATTATGACACATACGGTGACCTCTATGAAGTAGATTTTGAAGAAGAAGAAGAGGGGGAACAGAAGTAGTAGTAGTACAAAGAAGATTGACTCCATGATCCATTCAACATTTCAAAATTATATAATCTTTGTTTATTATATTATTGTCATATTATACTCGAATTGCTTAATGTACATAGATTCAAATTAAACGTTTGAAGTGTAAAATGTCTAAATAAATCAGTCTGATGTGGTTCTTTATTTTGGTTGTATCGTGCGAATGATGGAATGCAGAAAGATGACTATGAAGATGAGATGAATTATGATGCATTGATGATGATGATAAGGAGGATTGTGATGCAGGGGTGAAGATGTTGATGTAACGATGGATAACGAGTATTTGGTTGTGATGGTCGATAATGATGATGTTTAATGAGTGAGAGAGTGAGTGAGAGAGAGAGAGAGAGAGAGAGTGAGAGAGAGATAGAGTTAAAGCATAGTACGTTTATTTCCCTAAGTAAGTACAAATACATACACTGACGCAGAAATAAAGAAGCATGGACATCAAAATACAGTATTTACAGAATTTTATTATTTTTTTTTTTGTTCACAGCAATCGCACATCAAAATAATACTACTACTATCATTTATACATATCAAAGAAAAACTTTATGAGCTCTGGTAATGTTGAACTTGAATCTATCGCAGAGCCTTGGATATTTGATTCATTATAAAATCAGTCTGTTGTACGGGTCTATCAAAATGGTAATGCATTTTCACAAAGTCTCTGACGTAGTAGTCATTCGCATCTGTATCGATTAAAAACTGGTTGACAATATCCATCATGCTGTATCCACGTACGCGATGCGTCAAGAAGAAGATGACGTATTGTCCACACACGGTTGAGAAATCTCCCTGAAGTTTCCGGGTATTCCACATTGTATGGCCCTTGGTATGTCTTCTCAAAAATGTTCTGATGGTTGAAGTATAGGGTGGCATACCGTATGAGTCAAAATACTCTGAATGGCCACGTTCATCAAAATAAATAGCGATCCAATGACTTCCAGGTTCGTGAGAAGGGTCGAGGTTGATCACGTAAGCCGATGGTCTAGGTACCAATCCTTTTCTTAGAAGATCGGATGGATAAACGCCTTTAAATACTCCTCTCGTAGCATTGTCATTAGTCAAGACACGTTCAATGTCCGCAGCATTCATCTTGAATCCCTTCACACCGAGTAATCAAAGAGGATGTTGCGAGCTCTATCTATTTCCAGTATGTTGTCGAACTCTGCATAGACGATGATGTTGACTCCACTTGGAATGCTTTTCCTGAAGTGCATCTCTAGACGAAGATTTCCTTGCTTCTTTAGGTTGAAGTGCTGGCCCGATGACAAATCTGGAGAGAGATCAAAGGCATAGAGTGCGTAACCTCTGTCGTAGTCCTCTCGACTGATGTTATTTCCAGAGTCTTTGAACATTTTATCCGTTCCTGAGAAGAGTGTCTGGTAGGACCTGATGGAACTTAATCCTGGAACGAGACCGTATTCTGGTGTGAGGGGTTTGAATGGGACTTGTGTTCCATCAACGTAGAGGGAGATGTAGTTTACATCAAAGTTTTGAAAGTTGTACGGGTTGAGAGTGTAGTTTCCGCTGAATGCCCTATTGTCCACGCAGCCAATGATGAGACGTTGAGGTATCTGTCCAAGGAAGAGATGATCTTGCTGCAACGTCAGTTCTCCCTGCGGTACCGATAGGACCTTGCACATGACACGGCGTACAGGATACTTGGCAGTTCCTCTTTCCAATGCTTTACCATGTCCAAGCATGACAGACGGGGAGATTTTAACTTTTCTGACGAAGAGGGAACAATCCTGAATGACGACTTTGTAAGAAGGCTGTGTGCTGGATGACATGAGACAGAATTCCTCCTTGCTCCTTATCAGCTTCACTCGCAGGTCGACGCCATTTAATAGATGTTTGGGTTGGAAGAAGAGGTCGCAATGGAGCGGTCCAGTCAGCTCGAAACTGTTTGACCCCTTGATGTAGACGTGTCTCTTTTTCAATCCATGGTTAAAATCATTACCCGCTTCGAGTGGGTTGGCTTGGTCCATGTGACCAGGCGTGTCTTTGAAGAAAAGAGCGGAAGTAAGTTGGCTTTCTTTAGCTTCGGATCCATATTGGAGTAGACTCTCGAGCATGGCACGATAAGGATAGGTGGGTGTCGAAGGCGTGATCACACGATCGTTGAGACTAACATCCACTTGAGAGAAGAGGGAGTGTAGAAAGAGATTTACAGGGGCAACCTGATCCTCCGCTACCAAATTTGTCCCATCGTGATGGACTACCTTGGCTTTAACATAGATTTGTGTCTGAGAGAGATCCAGGTATTCGGTTCCAGATCCGGAAATATGAAACTCTATGGGACCTCCATCCGAAAATTGAGCGAGAGGATGGTATTCTACCCATTGTCCATGTTCAATACTGGTCTGTGTAGGAGGAACTGTGAAAAGGTCCAACTCTGATTTGACGCATTCGCATGAATCGTTGTGTACAAAGGCCATGGTTATCGTCTATCTGGATGCTTATAATTATCAAAAATGTCCGGAGTTCTTGACTTGGTGATGGTTCGTGAACGACTGCCCGGACGTCTGACTGGTTTTCTTCTTTTATTCGCAGTCATGGCTCGCCCTTTCTTCATGTTTCTACGATGTGATTGGGCAATTCGACGTCTCTTCCTCGGAGATACCCGGTCCTCTTCATTTTTACCGAGGCGTTCACTCAGAGTTCCGGCAGCATAATCTATCCCAGCATTCACCATTTTTCGTGCCAATGATTTAGTTCCTTTCTTCAATGCCTTTTTAACGACAGCTTGGGTTCCTCTTTTTACCAAAGGTTTTATGAAGGGGATGGCTGCTCGAAGTCCTCTGGCTAGTAAACCTCCAATCCCAAATCCCTGCTGAGTCACACCTCCCGTGAATACAGGCATTCCGCTTCCAACTTGATGCGTATAGTAATCGGTATAAACCTGGGGAGAAACGTAATGTGGTGACGTCATCCTTCACTCTCTGGTTATCTCGACAGCGAGGGAGCGCTCTTTCTAAGATGTAGTTTGACAACGACTCTTCCGCGTTGAAATGGGATTCTATTACCCGTGGCATCCCTTATATCGATCTCCATCACGTTGAAAAGTTTCTTTGAGACTGGAAGATAATGCGGGACTTCAAAATTGACGGTCACGTCCTTGCCATGTTTCTCCTTCACTTGCACAACACGTAGTAGCGGAGCTCGTGTGTCTCCTACAATTTGATGCTCAACAATATCCGAATACACGTACAAGGCGTGAATCATCATCATGTCAACGGGTAACTTAGCTTCTAACGGTCCCATCATCGAAGACCCTTCGGCAAAACCCAACATGGCGGCTATCCCGCCTACCAATTTAACCCTATAAAAAGGGTCATGCGTGAGCAACTTCACAGTGCTGGAATGTGGATTGTACTCAAATTCGACAGCCCTTCGTAGTTCCTTCGGTACGACTAGCGTCAGCAATGTTCGAATATCGCTGTAATAACCGTTTGGAATGCGATGTTCTTCCCAGCTCTCTCCAGCGGTGGCCGAATAGAGAATCCTGGATTCTTGGTATAAGTTATGAATGTTGAACCAACGATTTGGATAGTGCATCTCCACTAGCCCCGCCTCCCAGTTTCCCTCCAGTAAAACTGTATAAGGGAGTTTAACCTTAAAATGGGCCAATGTGTTATCCGGATAATCATCGAGGGAACTGTTACTTGGTAAGGTGAGGTAAAAAGATGATGCTGTTGTCTTAGCCATGATGAATCAACTAATCAAGTTTGATTTAGGTTGTTCTCTTTTATTACAAACCGACAATGTCAGTGACATAGCTGTTGAACTTTTCAGGATACCCCCACCACTTCACAAAATATTCAGTCACCTTTCCTCTCTTTCGAGTATGTAGAATCCGTTCAATCTTGTAGATGTCATCATTGGGTGGAACAACACGTTGCAATTCTTCTTCGTAAAAGGTTCCATCAATACGTTCTCCGTTGTAATCTTGGACTCTGTAAACTACGGGTCTCCGTCTTACAATATGAGACACGGTGAAGATCTCCTCCGTCCATTTGGGAAGGTAGCCTTTTCTGAAGATTTGCGTTGCCATGGAGAGTCGAACTTTATCTCCCACCTTAAATTTCTGTTTCTTGTACATGACGGTGGACCTGTCTCCGTACAGGGTTAACCAGACATCCTTTTCGTTGGTAGCTTTCACAGCCACGGGAGCTCGTCCAATGCTGGAATGCTTCCTTTTGTTATATGCAGACACCAGTTTTTGAAGTACCCCTATGTACTTGCGAGTATTTTTGCTGGTGAAATATTTGAACATCCTGCCTTTGAGAGTCTTGTTGAATCTTTCAGCGACACTCGCTTTTGTTGCTTCATTCTGGGTTGTAAAAAACTGGATACCATTCTCTTTCAGTAACTGTTGAAAGGGTTTGTTTATGAATTCTCCCCCTTTGTCCGACTGTAACTTGTGAGGCTTCCGTCCTTCTTTCAGTATTTGTTGAAATGCCTTGACGAGCGTTGGGCCCTTTTTATCTTTGAGAGGAATGACCCAGGCGTACTTGGAAAATATGTCGATACAGGTCAAGAGATATTTAATGCCTTTGTTTTCGCGTGAGAAGGCCTGCATATCCACCAGGGCCCCGTAACATAAAGAAAGGTTAGCGATTAATCGCTATTTTTCAATCAAGCGCTAATAGCGATTAATCGCTAAAATCCGTAACATAAAGCCCCTCTCCAATCAAACGCTATTAGCGCTTGATTCGTTGCGATCAATCGCTAATCAATGAAAATAGCGTTCGATCGATTTACATTTTGTTTTTCATGAAACGACTGACGGTATAGCCTAGCGATTTTCTTGCATGTTAGCTGTTACCGCCGTAAGTTCGCTGCACGAAACCATCAAAACAACGACCGTAAGTATCTAAATATTGCATGTTTACCCGAGTATGTCATTTTGTCATGATATCTTGTGCCAATGGATATTGAAATTAGTATGTAAGTAGTCCTCAGTGCTAATGATTAACGGATTTATGATGATGAAAGTAGTTTTTGTCATCACGAATTACGGCAGTGCCGATTTTGTATGTGATTCATCGCAGCAGCAAATTCACTGCGGCATTCACCGCCATATAGCACTTCCTAGCCCACCGTGTCCCCAGAGTTCAGGCAGGCCGTGCGCGTGGTTTTACGCTGTAGATATAGGTCTATGTGCGTAGTTGAAACATTGTTGCGTTATGTCTAGACTATTATTACAGTGTACTTAGGAACTAGCTTTGACTATGTAGATAGAGACGTACACAATGCATTACCAGTCATAATTCTGAAATGAATTCGACTTAATCTATCCTCTATGTATTGAGGGTTTATTTGATGAATTTACTGCTCAAAATGCATAAATGACTGTCTCTGAATCTGACTCAAGACCTACTACAATTTTAGTAACTGTACTAGCTCTACTGTCAGCAGTTATGGGAGTATGGCTCTCCATGCATGGCCTCTACATTTTAATTTCATCACACTTACATGGAGTTAACCGAGTTTTAGGCCCTGTACTGCTGTAGTCAGACTATACTTCAGTACAACCGATAGACTATTCGATGTATTCAATTGGGATGTTTCAAACTGCACAGACACACACATTAACAATTTGCTTTATCACTGACTATGGCAGTCATGGCAGTACATGTATGTGGGCGCATCAACCGTGCAATAATTAAGTAGAGTCTAGCACATTTTGAATGCATGTCAGGGAAACAATTCGCATTGAAAAGATCAATCAGAGTTATTACAGAAATGCCAAGTCTCCTACATTAGGCGTGCGACTCCTGCATTAGATAGAGGTTGCTCTCATCTCGTGCTGCATGACTCCCAACAACCGTTTTCTCACGCATTTACAGCCTGCCAGAGACAGAAAAAAATTATGTTCAACTTTCCTGTACCAACCAGTGAATTTATACTTTGCACCATTTAACTGGTGATCACATATTTAGCATGCATGTAGGCCTACGTCTATGCATGTGTAAGTAAGTTCATGTACATCCCGTGAGCTTGTGATTGCACACTAAAAAATGAAATCCCACCGCTACCATCCCACCTTGCACCACCAAAATATGACAGAGTATTGAATTAATTTCCTCCAAAATAACTTCAGCTGAAAGCCTGCTCTGAATATTTCTAAACTAAGCCTGTACAAATTTGCCATAGCATGTTGGTAATGGGACAAACGTGTGTGTTACAAACTCGTCTGTCCCGTTACCATAACGTGCTATGGCAAATTTGTACAGGGCAAATTTTCTGAAGTCTACAAAACCTTGTAAAGTGCAAATCAATACATTTCTTTGATATTTTATTATTATCGGCTGGTTTATTTAAGAGACCATAAACAAAATAAAAGATAATTGGAATTTAAGATATGTTACAGTAAATCTAACAGAAGTGTACCCCATTACTGGAGACTGGCCCAAATACATTTTGGCTTATCTGACCTTCCATTATATTATCATAACTGCTCAGAAATGTGTGTTGAATTTCTGCACCAAACGGAAACATCAGAGTCCATTAATAGGTGGCTTATTGGTACTGGGGTTTGTTACTACATGTATACCGGTAATGAAGGGTTATGGTTATAATTTACGTCGGGTTGGGGAGGTTTTGTGTGGCTTCATCTTAATTTTGTGGCCCGATTCATCACCTACACACTCATTGCTAGTGAGTACTCATGTGACTTGTACATGTTCATGTTTATTTAAGGTGCTAAACTGCATAATTCCTATCCATTCTATATCCATACAGTATGTTCCAGTTCCTGATCGTACGCTAGAGGCTAGAGTTGAAACCATTCAGCATGGTAACTTGGTAAGTGGAGACAATTTGTTATTAAATATTTTTGTTTATACACATCCTAATTTCCTATCTTGGTAGACTCCAGGCTTAAATGATGAAAGTTTTCAAAATCGACAGCATTAGCCTATTGTTTGGATGTTGGTGTTAAGATTAACAACAGAAATGAAAACAATATTTTACCAGTCAATATCGTAGTACTATTTAACATGCAGTGGAGATTTCAATTCATTCATATATGCACTTTTACGTTTTTCCCTAATCCTCTGAGGGTTCCACAGAGGTTTTATTTGTGACTGGGGAAAAAAAACATTTCCATCCCACAACCCTAAACAATCAAGGTGCAATGTGTACTTTTGGGCTTTGCCAAGGATAATGTGTTTTTCTTTAATGTTGAAGCTAACATTTCCCACACGTATTTTCAGGATTGTGATTTTTTTTTTACTTTCTTGTCTTGTTTATAAAGCCAGGAGCAAGAAACCCAAGGTGGACAGAGGAGGAGACGGTCATGCTCTGCCCTCTTGTGAAAAACAACAGGTTTGTAATACATGTATCAAGCTTTACTGACAGTAAACAATTAGAAAAGTTGCTTATTCTTTGCTTTGTTATATATTGTTTTAATTTTCTTATGCAGGAAACATGTATTCTAAACAGCATTGCACAGTTAGGGAATGATGCTGTTTAATTGTAGATATTTTTTTAAAGCATTTGCTTTGTTTGATGCATAGCACAATTTTGTAGGTGTAGAGAGCAAAACAAACATTTAAACATAGCAGAAAACAGGAACACTGTACATTTATAGTTTCAATCATTTACATGTACCTAGTGCAAATTTGTCAAAAATGTTGTTTTTCACAAAAATATATTTCATTTACATGTATTATTTATTGTTTAATTGTGCCACCTCTCTCTCTTTCTCTTTCTGTCGTATCCTGTCTCTTTATCTTTCTTTGTATTTCTTTTAAATAGCTGGAGGACCAGAACCTAAGTTGAGGCCAGCTCTGGAGGCGCACTGGAGGCCATGTCGCTGTAGTCCAGACAGGAAATTGTTGGGTCCAACGAGGCGACGACACATAATGGCAGTAATCAAAGTTGCATAGACTCACAGGTAATACAGTGTATTCAAGAAAAAACAAACAGTGTTCCTATAATTCAATGCATATGCTATGATATATTTTTCTAATTTGGGTTAAAGTATTACTTATGAAGGCAAGAAATACACAAAATGAAATACAAATGTATTTTTTTCTCCAAAGAAACCATTGACATCAACAAATCATCTGTTACAGATAGTATTGTTTCTAAGAAGTTAAGCAAGTTAAGCATGAGAGAGCATCTCACATGTGATGTCACAAATTTAAGACTTAAAAGAAACATACCTTTATTATTCCAGGTAGGGTAACAATGTGTGCATTAATTGGTATACCTCATATACATGTATTTCAAACATGGTATGTATTTCATGAACCAATAAACTGTGTAACAGTGGGGTCATATCGGACAGAGGTCAAAGGTCGATGACCTTTCCCAACAATTGCCTAAAAAATGGGGTTTTTTTGCAAATAAATACACATCTTATTATCCAAGTCCCATCAAACATAGCAGAGATAGATCACAATGTGGAGGCTTGTGATTTTTTTTTTGGTAAAATCTCTTTAAGATCAAGGGAGACTAACCCCAATCAAATACATGTATTGTCAAAATTTACCATAATGTTATCTTTCTCAAAATATATAGAAATCAATTCAATCAAACTTATTACAAAGGTGTATTAATTCACAGAGATAGAGTGGTGAGGCAAGAGGTCAAAGGTCAATGAATAAAATTGGCTGAAATTGGCTCAACATATTTTGTGCGATAACTCGAAGTTCAATGATCAATTTCAACTGTATGTTGTACAAAGTTGTACAAAGTCAAGTCAGAGGTTAAAGGCCACTTACCTTTTCCAAAATTATCAAATATGGCCAAAATGTTATATTTCCCCAATACTTTCAATTGCAATACAAATAAACTTAGTCTGTTTTATATCTATAATTCTCCAGAGATGGATGAAGACATCACTTCCTTCCAGACAATTGTGAAGCCAACGCACCCCTCCACGAAATGATGAAGACGCTCCACCTACAACACGCCTAGATGCAAATCGCTGACATCCCAACCTCAACGACACCCCAAGATGCACCGGAGTACAGACAAGAGCTGTAAAGTGGCTGGAGGCATTGTGTTTTTAGGTTGTCCATCCGTTTGTACATAAGTTTGTCCGTCCATCCCGAATCCGTTTAGGCAATATCTTAAGAGCCGTTAACCAGATTTGCTTCAAACTTGGTAGATATGGGTACTGCATGAAACTGATGAAGTGTGTAAAATTGGGGTTAAATCTGATTGAGGTCAAAGTCAAAGGTCGATGGACTTTGTGAGAAATTGCCCCAAATTGACCTTTTTCACATTAAATCCAGATCCAAGGATGCAATTCTCATTAAACATGGTACACAGATGGATCACTTCTTGGGGATAGACTGGTGACATTTTTGGTGAAATTCCTGAAAGGTCAGAGGTCAAATGTCAATGAACATCGCCAAACTTGGCTAAACATGGAAATACAGAATATGATATTTTCATTTCACATAGGAATTCAATGGTCATTGCCCACCAAACATACACATTTTCTGAGAAGAAATCTAGATAGAGCTAGCAAAGAGGCGGAAGCACATTTATTGACTGCTTGGCAGTCTAGATTTGAATATTTCAATCATCAACAGATACAGCTTTCTGTTTGACAGCGGAAGTAGTTTTAAAATATATATAAAGTGCTCCATCAGTGTGACTTGTTTTTTACGTTTAAATTTACGTCCAATGGAAAATGAACAGTGGACGTATTTGCTAATACAAGGGGAAGTCCTGTGTGAGCATGAAATTTATTAAGTTCATCATTCAAATACTGTACAGCAATAACATTCTCCCTTGCAGCACATTGATGTCTGTTTCCAGCACTGCTCTCTGCTCTTGTCCATCTTCATCATTGTTCATCACTGCTTCGTCAATCCCCTCATGGTGCTCTCCATACAGCTGGACAAGGTTGTAGAGTACATAGCTTACATTAATCACACGAGACTGAATGTAAGAAATTGATCAAGGAGAAAGTGACAATAGCCAGATCCCATTGTAATACATGGTCCATCATAGATAAAGTCAACAAATGGCTCAAAAAGAACCGAGGCTGTCTCCTTGGTCTGGAAATTTGAATATTTGATTGTAAATAAGGCAGATGCCACTGCATCTTCTTAATGCAGTTAGGTATAATATAACACTGTAATAATTTTTAACTTTATTCAGTCAGTTATACCAAACTGTCATTGTATTAAGGCTTGTTATTAAGGTGCATGCAATTGACTGTAAGAGAAAAGCTATGAGAAATATCTAACTTATATATGCTGGCTGTAGACTCAGTTTAGATGTAACATATGTTAATTGTTCTATTATGAACGTACATACATGTATTTTGCCTATTCTTTATTTTATTTGTTTTAATTTTTTATCTTGGACCAATGTGTGTGATAATTGTATGAATTGCTTTATCACTGTAAGTACAATGTATGACATATAGGCCTACATATATTATGATTATCATTTATGTTGTACTTGTTGAAGGCCCAATGGCTCCAATAGCCTGCAGTCCACCTCATGTTAACTGATACATGTTTCATGTATATTCTATGGATGTCCTTGTGCGAAAATTTATTAAATGATTCATCCTATCCCTGTATACTCGCCTCTGTCTTCGTACTTGCAATTCTTCAACCTCTTTCTCCTCTAGTATTACACTTACAGCCGCCAAGGTGAATGTTTAGTGGCTCTACGATTGATAAGTAATCAATCGTAGAGTCTACGATCGATTCAGGGGTCTACGATCGATTTCTACGATTGATATCAATCGTAGCTTTCTTTATGTTACGGTTCTACGACTGATATCAATCGTACGATTGATTCGGGGTTCTACGATTGATTTCTACGATCGATATCAATCGTAGCCCCTTTATGTTACGGTTCTACGATTGATATCAATCGTACGATCGATTTAGTGGTTCTACGATCAATCAATCGATCGTACGATCAATCGTAGACTTTTATGTTACGGGGCCCTGGTCTTCACTATTTCAAATTGTTATCTAATATGATTGTCAGAATTTCATTGCATGTGATTTGTGTGATTTTTCCCAAACCTTTGTTGTTGTTTTTTAAAAAATGTTCTTCAAATGAAATGGCTTTTGAGGTATATTCTCTTTAAATAAGTGAGAAGAAGTCATGATTGCTTATTTATGTCTCAATTGTCTTTCTTTTTTCAGTACGCAGGTTTCAGTACGGTTGAAGAGAGTAATCGGTTTTATAGACAGAATATCAAGGCTGGACAGCAAGGACTCAGTGTGGCTTTTGATCTGGCTACACATAGAGGGTAAGTCATTTGAGAACTCTAAACGAAACCAAGAAAAGAAAAGGAGAGGGGATAGAGAGACAGACAGAAAGAGAGAAGGGAAAATTACTGAGAGGAGAGAAATATGTTTTACAGACAGAATGTGGGATATTTCTATGAAATCATACAAAATTCATTAGCTACTGCAATAAAATTTGGAAGGGGTGGAAGCATGTCTTCTTTATTTACAAAAAAAGGTGTTGGCATGATGAGGCAATTCCCTTTGCAAGTAAATGTTTGAATGTTGTTATTGTTATGATTGTTTTTAGTGTTATTATTATTGTTATTATTATTATTATTATTAGTAGTAGTAGTAGTAGTAGTAGTAGTAGTAGTAGTAGTAGTAGTAGTAGTAGTCGTAGTAGTAGTAGTAGTAGTAGTAGTAGTACTAGTAGTAGTATTAGTAGTAGTAGTAGTAGTAGTAGTAGTAGAAGTAGTAGTTATAGTTGTTGTAACAGCATTATTATTATTATTATCATTCATACAGTCATTTTTACCATGCATATTAGGTGGTCATATCATTATAAGTAACATGTTATTATTTTCACTATTTGCATTGGAGTTTGCTATTTTGCATTATCATCATTACCATAATTGTTGCATGAAGTCTTGATTATTACTACTACCACTATCATTACCTCACCAGCTATGATTCAAACAACCCCAGAGTCCATGGTGATGTTGGCATGGCAGGCGTTGCCATAGATTCAGTGGAAGACATGAAGGTAAACTTGGGTTTATGCACATGTACTTCAAGTTGAAAATAGAGGAATGATGTACTCACATATCGAGCATAATAAGCCGTTTTCGTAATGTATTCACAACTTTTCCCCCGACTGCCTGGTGAGGCGTTATTACATCCACGTGTATTTCATGATTCAGTTTGAATTGATGGAATGCACTCTGAATCTATTAATTCTTGCTACTCGGACAAACCTCGGACGAGCTTTGGAGTTGCCATAAGTATTGTTTAAACTACGTGAATAAAATTTGCATACATAACAAAAATGGTCTATTCCACAAGATGTTTTTCAGCCGTATTTGTATGAAGTATTAAAGCCCAAGAAAGCAAGCATTTGATTTTTGAATATCAAGGAGTAGAAAGATGGTGCATATATTGTATATGAGACTTCTCCTGTTTCCTTTGACATATGATGGTAACACCTCCACAATTTATTGTTATTGTACAGACTGGTATTGGATAGAGACAGACTCCTTTGATATTTGCAAAAACTATTAAAAAAACAATCTTAAGTCACTTCTTTTATGTACTGATAAGAGCTCCAATGTTACTTATGATATTTCTATACCTTGTCAAACAGATATTTGGGCAGATTTTATTTTTGCAATATATCTTGTCAAAAAACAGATATTTGGGCAGATTTTATTTTTGCAGTATATTGCACAGAAAAAAGTCAATGTAAATATAGTGTATCTTGAACAAATAGAAGCTGATGTGTGTGTTTTGGTCAAGATTTGGAACACTCTTCTTTGTATTATCCTTGATAACAAACATGATTGAATAACTGTGGTTAACATTTCCTCCAGGTACTGTTTGATGGCATCCCCCTGGATAAGATGTCTGTTTCCATGACGATGAATGGGGCAGTTTTACCTGTCATGGCCATGTTCATTGTTGCGGCAGAGGAGCAGGTAAACTAGTGGTGTAATTAGTACCAGAAACATGAGAAAGGGATGTAAGAGTTGCAGGAGAGAGAGGAAGGGAGAGATGGAGGGGGGGGGGGGGGGGTGGGGCGGAGGAGGGGAGTAGAAGAAGGAGGAAATGTTAATGAGGAGATGAGAACAAGACAAATAAGGAAGAGACAGAGAAGAGAGAAAAAGACAAAAATGACTGAAATAGAAGGTGGAAGAGAGAAAGGAAGAGGAGGGAGATTAAGAGGAGAGAATGGCAGACAAATGTAATGTAATTGTTAGAATCACCATCAGAAGAAGATGAGTAGACGAACATGGACCTCCCGTCTCGTCATCATTTTTATTTCATGTATGACTTTTGTTGAAGTTATATGATGCAATGATTTGTACATGTATTTGGAAGCCAATAAAATACATTGAAAAAATAAGTCTGCTTCTGTTCTAGTGGAATTCTGAAGTACTACAACCAAAATCTGAATGTTCCTGTGCAGTGCATTATGGGGCAAATTCCCCTATATACGGTATGGAAAACTGAAATATAATTAACTTATAATTAACTTATAATTAACTTATAATTAACTTATAATTAACTCTTAGATATGGAGTGTTCTCTGCCACCATACAGTGCCTCATCTTACAATATTGTGTCTGTGTCTGTGTGTGTGTCTGTCTGTGTGTGTGTCTGTGTGTGTGTAGGGTGTTTCTCAAGAGCTGCTAACAGGCACCATCCAGAACGACATCTTGAAGGAGTTCATGGTGCGGAACACCTATATCTACCCTCCAGAGCCTTCCATGAGGATCATTGGAGACATCTTCAGTTACACCTCACAGGTACAGAGGAGTGAACATTTAAAGGGAAAGTCCACCCTGACGTTCAATTGGTTTTAATTATAGCAGAAAAATTAAAGCAACATATTGGTGAAGGTTTAACAAAAATCTGTCAAGGACTAAAAAAGTAATGACTTTTTAAGTCTTAATTGTTATGTAATTAACATAATATGTTTTGTTATGTAAAGGGCCCCGCCCATAAGCAGATTTGCTTCTTAGGGGTCCTTACCATTATTTCATGATTGTAAATGTGTTGTATTTTCATTGTTTCATTTTTACAATGGTTAAAGAAATTAAATGAAATGAAATAATTTTGAGACATCACATGTGAGATGCACTATCATATGTTGTGTGCTGTATGATTCCATAAATTGCCCTTTTTCTACTTTTGATGAAGGATTTCCTTCTTCATAGAAGTATGTGTGTAAAAATGTGTTATTAATTATGTATCAAATGCACAGGTAAAATGATGAATATCTTTTTGAGAAAATTGATATTTTCACCCCAAAAAATTACACATGTGGGAGAACACCTCACATGTGGTGTTACAAAATAAAAATTTTGAAAGATTATAACTTATTACCTTTCTTATCCTTCTTATTCTTATAATCTTATTCCTTATCCAAACCGAAAATTGATGCTTGAAATGTCATATAGGCACATATCAAAATAAAGTGAATTGATATCTAGGCTGAAAAACAGATTCATAAAAATCACATACTTTTGATATAAATGATGTAAATATATGATTGAAAAACCCAACAAAATTCGGCAATTTGCCCTATTCCGCCCTTGTAGTCTCATTCACTGCGATATTTGTGGGGTTGTTTTTCATGCAGCACATGCCCAAATTCAACTCTATCTCCATCTCTGGCTACCATATGCAAGAAGCAGGGGCTGACACCATCCTAGAGCTGGCCTTCACGATAGCAGACGGTCTAGAGTACTGCCGCACAGGTACGGTAGCTTCAGGGTCATGATTATACAGAGAAACCTGTATACAGCTTGTCCTAAAAAATATTGCAACGGCACTTTCCGCAACGATAACATTAAAGATGTGAGATTAATCAGAATGATGTTTTAGGGTATGAAACTATAACTTCTTACCTTCATCTTGCAAAAAAACGTAAATAATTTGTTTCAGTGGTCATGTAGAATAGGGATCTTTTGTCAATCATGTCCGATGTCCCTTCCCTCCAGATTTTGGAAGGAGACGTGTTGTCCATTGAGCTCATGCCAGATGATCAAAATTGCGTAATTGGTTCTTGCACAAATATATCTGTTAAGAAAGTGACGGCTTGTTTCTTTTTATTTCAATCTGATGACATAGATAATGAACGAAATGAAGTAAGAGAAAATCATATTTCTGAGTTTTTCAAATAGTGGTAAGGTGTAGAAAGAAATTATTGTTGTTAGTAAAATATTTCCATTCATTTTGGTGCCAAGAGCATCCCAAGTGTCAAATTTGGAAGAAATGGACACATGACATGACTGACAAAAGATCCTCATTCTCCATGACCATTGAAGCAAATTGAATCGGGTTTTTTTTGCAAGATGTAGGTAATAAGTTATATTTTTTTACCCTGAAATATCATTCTGATTGAGTCAATATATTCAAAGTTATCTTTGTGGAAAGTGCTGTTGTAATTTTTATTGGGGTAAGCTGTATAACGACCACTCAAGGGAGACAAGAGGTATGGTCTTAATGTACATGTTGTTTCAATACAGGCTTTTATGGTAAAATGTTATCAAGAGATACCAAAGAGTGTGGTCTCTAAAGACCACATTTTGTTGTTTTGTGTGTTTTTCTCCAGTTGTGATTTATTCATTCATCTATGTGTTTATATGTTTACTGTTGCGTTTAGTTTGTTTCAATATGGTGATGTAAGAGATGTGAATAAGTACATGTAGAGACAGAGAGATATATAGAGAGAGGTGGGGCAGAACAAGAGAGGTAGAGAGAGTCAGGATGGAAGATATGGAAAATGAGACAGACAGGGTGGAAGCAAAGATATAGAGAAAGAGAAGGAAGGAGAGAGAGAAATAGGGGGAGGAGAGAGAGAAATAGGGGGAGGAGAATCAAGGAGGAAGAGATAAAGTAGAAGGGGGGAGAAGTAAAAAAAATATATACACTGAAATCACATGGAGTGTGTAATGCATATTTGTTGCATCACATGTCATATGCTTTATTTCTACATTCACTGTTAGAGTCTAGCCAGTTTTTGTTTCTTAATTTTTTTTGTGAAGTATATGTTTTCTTTCTTTCTTTGTTAAATCAGTCATGTACATACACGTTTTTGATTTTGCTATTGTTCAAATTCAAATTCAAATGTAACTATCACACCTTCTAACTCAATACCCTGCACCACACCAGGTCTCAAAGCGGGCATGGACATTGATGAGTTTGCTCCCCGTCTCTCGTTCTTCTGGGGCGTGGGCATGAACTTCTACTTTGAGATCGCCAAGATGAGGGCCGCACGCCGCCTCTGGGCCCACCTCATGAAGGAGCACTTTAACCCACAGAAGCCCAACTCCATGATGCTGCGATGCCACTCACAGACCTCCGGATGGTCACTCACTGAACAGGTTGAAGTCCTATTTGTCTGCCTCCGTTTTTCTGTTCGTCCAAATCCCCCAAATCCCAAAATATTTGACAGAATTTCTTCAAACTTAATACGATAAGTTCCCTTACAATGTACCTCTTTACCTCGTTGTTTTTCTTTCTTCCCCTGGTCTTTTCTCTCTTCTCCTCTTCCCCTCTCGTTTTGTCGCATGAATGAGTGTGTGTGTGCGTGTTGTGTGTGATTATGCAAATTAATTTATTTTTGATTTCCTTCAAATGTTTATTGTTTATCACTATGCATGTATTGTGTTTTGTTAAGGGCCCCGCCCATAAGCAGATTTGCTTCCAAGGGGTCCATACCATTATTTTATGTTTGTATATATTTTGTATTTTTGTTGTTTCGTTTTTATAATGGTTAAATAAATGAAATGAAATGAAATGAAATAAGCGCCTTTCTATCCAGAAACAACTTATAATGAGATACTTTTCTGCTTCATTTACTTTGATTGATGCCACAAAACAAGATGAATTTACATCATGATGTAGATACTATTGTGCTCATTCTTGCACTAATGCACATTCTCTAATGAATAAGTTTTCAAGTAAATAAGTTTGCAAATCATTCATCCGTATGATTTGTACAACAATGTGATCATAACAAATCGGTATGATTCGTACAACAACGTGATCATAACAACCTACATCATGTTGTAGATACTATTGTGCACATTCTTGCACTAATGCACATTCTCTAATAAATAATTTTTCAAATAAATAAGTTTGCAAATCATTAGTCCGTAGGATTCGTACAACAACGTGATCATAACAACCTACATCATGATATAGATGCTATTGTGCACATTCTTGCGCTAATGCACATTCTTTAATAAATAATTTTTCAAATAAATAAGTTTGCAAATCATTAATCCGTAGGATTCGTACAACAACGTGATCATAACAACCTACATCATGATGTGGATACTATTGTGCACATTCTTGCACTAATGCACTTTCTCTAATGAATAAGTTTTCAAGTAAATAAATTTGCAAATCATTCATCCGTATGATTCGTACAACAACGTGATCAAAACAACCTACATCATGATGTAGATACTATTGCGCACATTCTTGAACTAACACACATTCTCTAATAAATAATTCAAGTTTGCAAATGATTCATCCGTAGGATCCATATAACAACATTATCAGAACAACCATTGAGGCTATGGCAGCAGTGTTTGGAGGGACCCAGTCACTGCACACAAACTCATTTGATGAGGCCCTGGGTTTACCTACCCCAACCAGTGCTCGCATCGCAAGGAACACGCAGATCATCCTCCAAGAAGAAAGTGGTATCCCAAAGGTACGTGCTTATCTATACTGCTGTGATTGATTGATTGATTGATTGATTGATTGATTGATTGATTGATTGATTGATTGATTGATTGATTGATGGATGGATGGATTTGGGTTTGCCCTGGGTTTTGCCAGTGCTCGCATCGCAAGGAACACTCAGATCATCCTCCAAGAAGAAAGTGGGATCCCAAAGGTACGTGCTTATCTATACTGCTGTGATTGATTGATTGATTGATTGATTGATTTATTGATTGATTGATTGATTGATGGATGGATGGATTTGGGTTTGCCCTGGGTTTTGCCAGTGCTCGCATCGCAAGGAACACTCAGATCATCCTCCAAGAAGAGAGCAGTAAGAGCTCGTCTTTTCTGCTGTGATTTGTTGATTGACTGATGAATGGATAGATTGACAGATGGGTTTGTTAAAATTGTTAAAAAAACTAAAACTTGATTGGTTAATGGATTGGCTGTTTTTGTTTACTAATCATTAATTTGTGTGTAAATCTGTACCAGCATTAAATGTACAGTTCTACTAAACATTTGTGTAGTAACACTAAAGGTAATATGAGCATTGATTTACAAATTAATCGTTGAGTGATTGCATTATATCTTTTGTTTCCATTCAGTTTGCCTCTTTTATTCTTCATCTGTAGATCCTAGTAAAAAGGTGTGTAGTCGTGTTTTAATACAAAACTAAAGGTTAGAAGATATAAAATGTTCAGGGAACTCCCTATACTTTACCCAACTTAGGTGTAAGCATTTTTAACCCATTGCTTACTGTGAGATTTTCTGGCTTTGTGAACCCTGATCCAGTTACGATGTCACAACTTGCCATGGGACTGCAGTAACCAAAGGGTGGAGGCTTAATTGTGTCCTATATAGTATATGAAGTTGATTCATAGCCTGGTGTCTATTTACTGAACAGCAGATTTTATGGGGAGTCTTGCTACTTAGTATCTGAGCAGAAAAAAAGCCAGTCCCTCGTATATGTAAGCTCAGAACAGAATCTTAATACATCTGTATTTCCATTGATTTACTAAAAACTTGTAGGGAAAGAGAATTAAAGGTTAAGTTACATCAGTATACTTCACTTGACTGAATGAAGATTGCTTTGTGATGTCATTGTTCGCAGATTGTGGATCCTTGGGGTGGCTCTCACATGATGGAGAACCTTACTGATGAGATCTATGAGGCTGCCAACAACCTCATCACCGAGGTAAGAACCTTGTACTGTATAATTTCATTTTTGCGAATTGCGCGAATTGCTGTAGGGTCACAAATTGAACAACCCGCGAAAATATTGCAACAATAATCCTAATCACTAAGAGCACTGCCTTTGTGTCCACTGGATATTTTGCAATATTGCAAAAAACAATGTTTCGTTAAATTCCTCTTAAACAATTTCTCCAAAGGAGTTCCGCAAAAATGATTTTGAACTGTAGCTAAGCAATTGAACTACTAATTGCACGCATTAACAACATTCAAATTTTATGGAAAAAGTACTTAAAACAGAGTTTAAGCAAGCTGAGGCCGGAGCGTTTCTGGGAATTGTGTTAATAGAGAACAATCATTTAACGTGTGGCAACATTTTCACGATGTGAGAATCATTTTGCAAAATTTGTTTAACTTAACACAGTTTAAAAGGTACCACATTTGTAGTACCATATTAGTTTGGATGTTTTGTACTATGTAGAGTATTATTTGTGATGTCATGTACTGGTACGAGAGGTTAAATGTGTAGTTGTCGTTTTAACAGTCGCACTGCTTTGTTTGTGACAGATTGAGGAGATGGGTGGGATGGCCAAGGCAGTAGCAGACGGATTCTGCAAGCTGAAGATCGAGGAGTGCGCTGCGAAGAGACAGGCCAGAATAGACTCAGAAAAGGGTGAGGACTTACAACTGTACTTTCTGATGATCTACGATAGAACATGGGGCCAGTGAAAAAAACAACACCATTAGACGGATGGAAGAACAACAAATATGTAATTATTGCTTGGAAGTATGGCCGCCAACCTGTATTTAAAAGACCACCTGCTTACAGAGACAGCTTCTTAAGTTTACCTTGGGTGTTTTTATCCATGTGTTCAATGTTTTCTTCATGAAAATGAAGATATAATTTCAGCGTCAGTAACTTCAATTCATAATTGGTTGATCAAAGCAGTTGTTTGTCGTTAACAGCATCTAAAGAGTTTCTATGTTCACTTCTTTCTCGCTGATAACGCAGAGGTGATTGTCTGGGTGAATATGTTTAAGTGACGATTCATTGATTTAACAACTTTGGGCGTCTATTATCGTTAACAGCCTCAAATGTAAGAGACAATGTAAAGTTTTTGCATAATATATAATAGGCTTTGCATCCGACTGCTGCATATGCGCAATCTGTACGTGATAGCCACATCACTGAGGCGTTTGTACAGTATCGAGCAGAAGCAGAAGCAGAAGCAGAAAAGAGTTACAATGTTCTTTTCTAACTTTTAAAACAGAGGTGATTGTTGGGGTGAATAAATACAAGCTAGCAGTGGAAGAACAGATCGAGGTCCTCTCCATTGATAACACCGAGGTGCGAGAGAAGCAGATCAGGAAGCTCGAACAGATCAAGGAATCTCGAGACGCTAAAGCTGTAAGTTAACATCCTCATGACGGATCTCTTTCGTAGCAAGATTCAAATCTTGCTGCTAAGTTACTTTATTCTTTTTGTAATTTTCTAACTTCATTTGAGCACATAGGGACGTGCTTTCTAGCCATGAATAACAAGAATTATTATAATCATCATCAATTTTTTTTCTTAATGGTATGCAATGCATTAATCATGCAAAAATGCATCAATACAAAGTTGAAAGAAATGAAATATTGTTGACATTCGGAAGAACCCTTAAAAAATTGGCTATTCTTGTGATGCCATGTGGGGACATCTCTCCTGTAATGTTTGTGGACAAAAGTAAAAAAATGTCATGATGATTATGGTGTGTGTGCTATGAATTTATATGAAGAATTACATACATTTACAGAAATTGTAACTTACAAACAAAAATCTGTGCAATTAATATTTTTGGAGGTTGAAAAAAATGTGAGCAGCGCCATATCTCAATGCTCTAGCATGAAGTGGACTGTTGAAATCAAATCTCATTGTAATTACTTGAATATTTCTCTATTAAAGATGAAGAGCGATTGTACAGTGTAACCTATTTGTTCTGTTTACCACACTTAAGCTGCTTTTTGTGTATTTGAGATTAAAAGGGGTATTATTCTTTAATCAGATGTCTTTAATCTGTTTTGCCAGGCTGAAGCTGCTATGTCAGCCATCACTGAGGCAAGCTCATCAGGGGATGGGAATCTGTTGGAGTGTTGTGTGGCGGTAAGAATAAATTTACATCTTGTTTGTTCATTACAAAGGTAGCAAGTGAACTTTTCACATCAAAGTTTAACTTTGCAATTGCACACTTTAAAATTACAATTATCTTGCAATTACACACTTGAAACTAGCAATTATCAGTTGCAATTGCACACTTCAGAAATTGCAATTGTCTGTTGCAATTCCACATTTTTTAAATACAATTATCAGTTGCAGTTACACACTTTGAAAAAACTTTAGCAGGTGCAGTTACACAAAAAACAATATCAGATGTAATTTCTTTTTAAAGTGTACAGTTTTCAGTTGCTATTTCGTATTTTGAGATTTCAATTATCAGTTGCAATTACACACATTTTTTGTTTCTCTGGCGCTCGTAGGCAGCAAGGGCCAGGTGTACGGTAGAGGAAATCTCCATGGCGATGGAGAGAGTGTTCACCCGTTATGTAGCCACGGATAGGATGGTGAGCGGAGCATACAAGTCAGAGTTTGGAGACAACGAGGAGATCCAGGGATGCATCAGGAGGGTAGAGGTAAAGAGACAAATCAAGGAAGAGGCACAGTTGGGGGGGGGGGGGGGGGTTCGATGCTCAAATATGTACTCAAAGGGCATATACTGTACTGGGAAGGCAAAAAAGCCTTCAAAATGTAATTGTTAGCAATCTCCTTGCCAATGGTCTTAAATTCATGTAATGTCCATTTTAGAAGCTTGCTGAAAGTTATTTGCCCTCAAATGATCCACATATGGAGTAATTAATGATTAATGATTAAATCCTCAAAATGTTCGGGCCGAACATTTTGAGAATTTGTGATTTAACCACTCATTACTCCAAATGTAGATCATTTGAGGGCAAATAACTTTCAGCAAGCTGCTTAAATAGACAATACATGAATTTAAGACCATTGGCAGGAAGATTGCCAACAATTACATTTTGAAGGCTTTTTTTGCCTTCCCAGTACAGTATATGCCCTTTAAAGGTAGGGCATGCTTTTTGCAGGTCAAAAGATTGTGTAAAGAACTGGAAACCGACTGTATTATATCGATTGTTCAATTTTGAGTAAAGTGTTGAATGGGTCATCAACTTCTCGGTAGTTCCTGAAGCACAGAGATTAGGACAGCAGCAGTGCACAGCGTGGCTTTTCGCACCGCAGTGATGCATCAAGGCGAGTAGTGCACAGCTGACTGATGTAATACAGTATATGAATGTAGGCTATGGTCGCTACAGAACAAAGTGTTTCAAATGTAAAAAACGAGGATAGGTTTTCATTCTTTATGAGAAAGTTTGTGAAGCTATAGCCGTGATATTTTATACATATTATCATAAGGAAAAACTACTGATCCATAACAAGTTTTATGACTTTTATGTAAGGGCTACACTTTCTTTAAAGACCCTGTACCTATAGATTACAAGATCATTATGCACAGTCTGACGCTATGCATGATTTCTTCTGATATGGTTACAGACTGTGTTTGTGATGGATTTTCATTTCCGATCCATCAAAAAACATCTCGAAGGATTTTAATTTCTGCTTGCCTAGATCATGTTGCTTGATTCTGCATAAACCATATGTAATACATTGTATAAATCCTGAAATGTTTTCATTCATTTTGTGTTCTTTTCTTCATTAGGTTTATATTTGTGCAATCTGTATGATAATATTATAGTCGTGATTTGTATTTGACTTGCATGAATCAATTATCTTCATCAAATTTAAAGGGATAGTTCACCCTGAAAAAAAAAGTTGGTTTCAATAAAAGGAGAAACCAAAAGGAAACATATTAGTGAAGGTTTGATAAAAATCTGTCAAAGAATAAGAAATTGCTCTTTGTCTGTTTTTGACAATGGAATTATTTTTTTTTCATATGGGTATGTGTGTAAAAACGTATTTATAATGATGTATCAAATGCACAGATAAAGGATGCATATTATTTTGAGAAAATGCACATTTTTCAGGAAAAATTGTACACAACATTTGATGTCACACATGACATCAAAAAAATCAAAACTTTAAAAGATCATAACTGTCTTATCTTTCGACGGATTATCATCAAACCTTCACTTATGTGTTTCCTTGTGTGTCCTTTTATTGAAATCAACTAAATTTCAGGGTGAACTATCCCTTTAATGAACAGTCATTGGTATCCCATTTTGGATTTCATAATTTTTTTGTTTTTCCAGGAGTTCCAAGAAAAGGAGGGGCGTAGACCTCGAATCCTGGTGGCCAAGATGGGCCAGGATGGGCACGACCGAGGGGCTAAGGTGGTGGCCACCAGTTTTGCCGATCTTGGCTTCGATGTCGATGTCGGACCTCTCTTCCAGGTAAATTCACCTGTTGGTGATGAGGAGGAGGATGATTGGGGAGGAAATGTTTGTGAAACTGGGTGTTAATTTTTTTTTTTTTTACATTTTCGAAAAATGATTGAAGATAAGTTACCACTCATATCAAGCTGAAATTGACATATCCTAAAGTCAAGGGATGTCAATTCCTTTACCTGCTGGTTTTGTGATACTTCATTACTAATTATTCCTGTAATAATAATGTGAATATTTAATGAGATTTTCTGCTTTTAGACAAATTTGGATCTAAAATATGTGTGTATCACATAATTACCAGTAATTCAAAACACAACGATGGCTATTGTGCATCACACATTTTAAACTACAACTTCTTCTCTACTAGAAGCATTATGCGTTATTATTGACACTGTGATGGCATTTGCCAGTGGATTGACGGGTGTGATACACAATGGCCATTGTTGTGTTCTGAATAAATTATCTGTTTAAGACAAATTTTTAGTGAAAATTTTATTATGTTTGTTTTTGGTGGTGGTTATGGTTATGGTGGTGGCGATGATGATAATTGTGATAATAGTGTCCTAGAAGATAAAGATAGTGAACCAAACGATAAGAAAGAAGCTTTCATGTTCCTCTCCCAGACCCCCAGTGAGGTAGCTCAGCAGGCTATCGATGCGGACGTCCATGTGGTAGGGGTCAGTACTCTGGCTGCTGGACACAAGACCCTGGTCCCGGAGCTCATCGCTGCTCTCAAGAAGATGGGCAGAGGGTGAGTGGTTTGCTTCTTCAATTTGTCTTTTTTTTTAGTAGTCTTTATTTCACAATTCACATTTACATTTCATGACTGACTTACATTTACATACCATATTATAATCATGCAAGAAAATAAAAGATATGAATGGTATTTTTTATCAATTAAGATGGAACAGAGTAAAAAAAGGGGATAGGTACAATTCACACATCAAGAAACATTTGCAAGTCATGGCCTTTTATGTCAAATAAAAAAAACACATTCCATTTCTTGTGATTAATTTGTAATTGGTTCATCTCATGAGCAATGATGTACTCTGTAGACCATGCTTGCTGCATTCCAAACATAAACAATAAGGACAATTTGGTATCACGCCTGACGAAGTGTTGCAGCGGCGCACGAAACGTTGAGATCTTTTTAGATTCCGTCAACCATACATTGCGAGACAAACGATTATCACTGGCAATTTATCTACACTGAGTAACTTATTTAGCATTATAAACAAGGATAGTTTTTCACTTTTCCTGAAAATGTTCATGCAGCTATGACTGAGATTTAATCCGTGTTATTGGATGCATTTTGCAAATGGGACACCCCGTCATTAAACGATACCTGTGTTTGTTGCGCTGACAGGGACATTGGCGTCATCGTGGGAGGTGTGATCCCTCCCCAGGATTATGACTTCTTGTTCCAGGAAGGCGTGATGAGCATATTCGGTCCGGGTAAGTCCTTGGTCCTTGGCCTCAACCAACAGGGCCATGTTGCATAAATTGTTCCATTAATGGTAACTCTGCCATCAGTGGTAACTACCATGGTAACATCGCTCAACAGCCATTAAATGTAAGGTGTCCATAGAAGCTGCAATTGTTAGCAAAGTTACCATCAGTGTAGAATAAAGTTTTATGCAACGGGACACGGGGTGTTTCACCAAGCTGATCACGATGACAATGATTACAAACCTACATTACAGGTTTCAATCTAGAGAATAGAGATTGATTCTTTCTTTACGATCAAAGCGCTAGTCAAAGAATACAAAACTTCATGCAACTAGATGTGCGTAAGCTACGCACAACTTTACACATGACTCGTGACCTGTTCTTGTGCTAAATCATTTACTCCAATTTGTTCCTGTTATAACACAGTGGGAGTTGATTTACAACAATCCTAATCAAATTGAACAAATCACAAACTTTATCTTCAGACGCTTGTTAACAACAAAAATATGATTTACAAAGATCCATCAATTTCAAACAAAAATCCTAGATTCAGGCTCAAAGTGCAGATAATTTGGCCCTTATTTGAGACTTTTTCCCCTGGGTTAACACGCCATGTGAAGTGATTTTCGGTATTCATTAAAAATGTCCGCATTTCTGTATTAACCCTTGGCATTCAGGGACCAGATTGTCCCTGTGTTAAGCCTAATGGGGTTGGGATAATCTAAGAGTCATTGGGTTGATGATTTGGTGAAGTAGACTGACCCATCTCTATCCTTCTTCATGTCTGTGTCACATGACGTGCAGGAACGCGGATCCCCGTTGCCGCGGTGAAGGTGGTGGACAACATCCAGGAGGAACTCGGCAAGAAAGCTCAAGGAAGAGTCTGAGGAGGGTCTCTTCTCTCTCGTCATTTCTTAACTCCTTCTTCGCCAGACGAACTATTGCTCTATGGAATGTGCACCTATCCCTGATTGCACAGGAACAGACATTATCGGTCGTACATATTTCTTTGAAGGAGAGAAACAAAATGGACATTGGGCTTTGCAAGTTTCTTTTCTTTATTAGGAGAAGCATGAAGAAGACTTTGTGATTTACATGTATTTGTCTTTCTTCTGTACTAAAGAGACTTGAAACAGGCATTATGATGGAGGATTCTTACTCGTACACTAGAGAGACATAAAATGGACAATGGGATATTCATGTATGTTTCTTATTTGTTTTCAAAAGTGGCATAGAATAGACATAATTGATTGTCACAGGTATACCTTCCATCTCTACAAGCGACACAAGACACAGATATTGGGACTTAAGTGTATGATTGTTCTTCCCAGAGATGGGACAGTAGATAAACATTGTGATTCATATTGTTTTTTTTATAATCGTGGTAAGAAATGTACTTTCAAGAACAATTGCCGTGCCAGACAAATTTTTGCTCTAAAGAATTTGTGTACATTATTTGTGACAGAAATACACATGTGGCATTTAAAGAATTTTAAGCATGCAAAGTCGCATGCTTATGAAATTGTGAGGAGATGGCTCAGTATTGTTTCCTTCACCCTCACAAGGTGGCGCTAGTTGCAAACGTCCAAGACAAGCATTGTAACAAGCCTAATATCATCGTGGGTGCGGCGAGGAGACTGCTGTAAGATGTCAAGCTTAGAAGCCTGTCATGGAGAGACTTACGACCAGGAACCTGTCTTATAAAGCATTGCGATTGGTCTGAAGTGATCGCAAACCCAATCCCCTGTGGACAAAGTTGCAATTGACATCAATCGCAAATCTTTATAAGACAGGGCGGTGATGTTACCAAAGATAGTTTTGATGTTGTAAGTCAATGGATTGTCAGACCATGTCATAACCTCAAGCTGGATTGCTGGGTGGTTGTGAGAGTCTGAATTGAGACTAGATGTGTTCTTATGGTCGTTTCAAGCATATGTTGTGGTCGTTCACATGTTAGGAAAAATTTTCAGTATGCATTGGCCAGTATAAATCTAGCCTCTGCTCAAGGCTTGTAGGCTGCTTCTGTCTTCTACAAAGAAGCTCTAGTCAGACTGGGGAGATTTTTCTGAACACTGTCCTGGAGGTGAGGCAAAGAGATAAACTTTGTCTTCTTAGTTTCACCTAGTTTTACCAAAGTGGGTTAACCCCAGGAAATACAGAATCATGTTTCAAGCAAAAGACAGGATTCAGAACTAAGCATTGTATTGCGGTGCTGAGAGCTCAGATCTGAACAGAAATCAAGGAATTCAAAACCTGTACCAAGCTCACAAGACTGAAATGCTGTGACCAATCAGAGATAAGCTTGTACATGAGAGATGCAAGCTTGATGCTTGATGGTACAAGGAGCTCACATGTGCTAGTGTGTGCTCATTAATATTCATGAGCCCATCAAGTCTGAATGGGGCTAGCTATTCTGAGTGTGAACATGGTGAATTTCCTGAAGCAGGGTCATAGGCACATAGTACAGGCTGAGAATGACAGTGTGAAATGCCCCTAGAATAGTCTGAGCCTAAGGAAAGCATCGGGATGCGAAAACCCAGTGTGAAGCAGATATCAGCTTGACTCTCAATACTAAAACCGAGACTATTCTGGGTCACCCATCCTAACTTTCTGGAAATGGAAAAAACACCTCGGTTTGATAGGTTAACCCATGCTGGGCTTGCCTGTCATATAATCCGGTAATCCTTCGACCGAATGGAGCTGAACGTGCAATATTCACTTTACAAGTTGGAAAGGAAGCTGTCAACAGTCATCCTAGTACATGTAATATCATGAAAATATTCCTCTCAGTATATATGAAAGTGTGACTTTATTATATTCTTTCAAGAAAAATGGTGTGTGCTTGTGATTACTTTTGTTGATATACTTTAAGTATGCTCTTATGAGCCTATGAACTTTGTTGCATGAATATTTAAGGTGAGTAGCCCCTTTGCCGGTAAAAATAAAAGAAAGTTCTGTTACTTATGATGTCTTATTTGGAGAATAAGAGGAAGGGACACATGGTTTGTGATGATATATATTTGGTACTTGCACTTGTATAATGTTTCTATAGTGGCTATAATATGATAGGTGGGTGTATTTAAATAAAAGTAAAATTATTAATGATGTGGCAGGGTCTTTATTGAAAAAAATATATTTTTTATATTTCTTTTCTATGCTACTTGCAAGTAATATTCCATGGATGTATCAAAGTGTGGGAATGAATGTGTACCAAAACACCATTTCACAAATGAAATGAAATCTTTTTTCTTTTTTTTAAACAGCCTTTTCATTGTGTCTACTCCCATTTTGCCTACAAGCAATAGCTTACCTACGTGGGTTTTAGAGTCAGGGGTAATGATGCGGGTTAGGGCCCAGTAATATGGCCAGGATTATAGCATTTTGGGTAATATTACATGATTTCAAAGGGCAGTTTTAATGTTTTCCTTGTAAATGAAATGTGACGATTAGGCAAATAAGAGAAGACTGAAAAGCTACAGACCTTTCATATGCTTTCAAGAAATTGGGCAAACAAGAAAAGTTAGAGTGTGCCTATTTATTTTCTCTGATGCATGAGTGGTGCCCTCTCTAGGGTAAAAGTCGATAGCACTTGATCTTCTTTGATATCAATCGTAACTCTGTACATAAGAGATAGGGTGTGGACATCCGATAGATTCAGATTAATGGCAACTCTCATTAAGATTGGGCCCTGATATTCCAAAATGATCTCTCTGTATTGAAATGTTAGGTTGTACCGGTATTAATACATGTGCATGGTTCATTTGTACTTTTCAAGAAGTCATTCATTTCTTTCTATGTGTGCACCATGACTCCTACACGTTTTCACACCTACAGTTTGAAGTACATGTGCATGTACTTGATATGCGTATAGGATACTGTAGTTTAATTTGTAAATAAAAAAAAAGTTATCAAGGTGGTTTTGAAATATGAAAATATGAAATAAATTATATCTTTGAAACAATGTTGTAGATTTTTCTCCCATTCATTTAATTGAGTGCCATTCTATCATGATTATGGGTTCTATTCTAGTTTTATTTTGGGATTTTACAAAGGAATAAGGTCAAAGTGATAAGATTGGAGAAATCTGGACCATGGCGTTGCTGGCAGAAGAACACTCCCATAATTAGGGTAGAAATCATCACCACCCCTTGCTGTTATTGTCCCCTTACCATTACAACCCCTCACCATTACCACCCCTTATTGTTGATAAGCCATACCCACTATTACCACCCCGTACTTGTCATAGCCCTTATCCACGATTACCACCCTTTACTGTGGTAACCCTTACCTTCACATATCCCTCACTATTATCGCCCCTTCACTGTTACTACACCTTACCGTTATAACCCCTTATCCACCATTGCCAGCCCTTATCATTACCACCCCTTATCCACCATGACCACCCCTCACCATGACCACCGGCCACATCACCATGCTCACCCCTCACTATGACCACCACATCACCATGCTCACCCCTCACCATGCTCACCCCTCACTATGACCACCACATCACCATGCTCACCCCTCACTATGACCACCACATCACCATGCTCACCCCTCACTATGACCACCACATCACCATTGCTCACCCCTCACCATGACCACCCCTCACTATGACCACCACATCACCATGCTCACCCCTCACCATGCTCACCCCTCACCATGACCACCACATCACCATGACCACCACATCACCATGCTCACCCCTCACCATGACCACCACATCACCATGCTCACCCCTCACCATGACCACCACATCACCATGCTCACCCCTCACCATGACCACCACATCACCATGACCACCACATCACCATGCCTACCCCTCACCATGACCACCCCTCACCATGACCACCCCTCACCATGACCACCCCTCACCATGACCACCCCTCACCATGCCCACCCCTCACCATGACCACCCCTCACCATGACCACCCCTCACCATGACCACCCCTCACCATGACCACCCCTCACCATGACCACCACATCATGCTCACCCCTCACCTGTACCACCCCTCACCATGCCCACCCCATCACCTGTACCACCCCTCACCATGACCACCCCTCACCATGACCACCCCTCACCATGACCACCCCTCACCATGCCCACCCCTCACCATGCCCACCCCATCACCTGTACCACCCCTCACCATGACCACCCCTCACCATGACCACCCCTCACCATGACCACCCCTCACCATGCCCACCCCTCACCATTACCACCCCTCACCATGACCACCCCTCACCATGACCACCCTTCACCATGCCCACCCCTTACCATGCCCACCCATCACCTGTACCACCCCTCACCATGCCCACCCCATTCTCACCATTACCACCCCTTACCGGTACCACCCCATCACCTGTACCACCCCTCACCATGACCACCCCTCACCATGACCACCCTTCACCATGCCCACCCCTCACCATGCCCACCCCTCACCATGAATACCCCTCACCATGCCCACCCCTCACCATGCCCACCCCTCACCATGCCCACCCATCACCTGTACCACCCCTCACCATGCCCACCCCTCACCATGACTACCCCTCACCATGACCACCCCTCACCATGACTACCCCTCACCATGCCCACCCCTCACCATGACCACCCCTCACCATGCCCACCCCTCACCATGACTACCCCTCACCAAGACCACGTACCCCTCACCAAAACCACCCCTCACCATGACTACCCCTCACCATGACCACCCTTCACCATGCCCACCCCTCACCATGCCCACCCCTCACCATGACCACCCCTCACCATGGCCACCCCTCACCATGCCCACCCCTCACCATGCCCACCCCTCACCATGACCACCCCTCACCATGACCACCCCTCACCAAGACCACGTACCCCTCACCAAAACCACCCCTCACCATGACCACCCCTCACCATGGCCACCCCTCACCATGCCCACCCCTCACCATGCCCACCCCTCACCATGACCACCCCTCACCATGACCACCCCTCACCAAGACCACGTACCCCTCACCAAAACCACCCCTCACCATGACCACCCCTCACCATGACCACCCCTCACCATGACCACCCCTCACCATGCCCACCCCTCACCAAAACCACCCCTCACCATGACCACCCCTCACCATGACTACCCCTCACCATGACCACCCCTCACCATGCCCACTCCTCACCATGCCCACCCCTCACCATGCCCACCCCTCACCATGACCACCCCTCACCATGACTACCCCTCACCATGACTACCCCTCACCATGACCACCCCTCACCATGCCCACTCCTCACCATGCCCACCCCTCACCATGCCCACCCCTCACCATGACCACCCCTCACCATGCCCACCCCTCACCAAAACCACCCCTCACCATGACCACCCCTCACCATGACTACCCCTCACCATGACCACCCCTCACCATGCCCACCCCTCACCATGCCCACTCCTCACCATGCCCACCCCTCACCATGCCCACCTCTCACCATGACCACTCCTCACCATGCTCACCCCTCACCATGACCACCCCTCACCATGACCACCCCTCACCATGACCACCCATCATCATGCCCACCCCTCACCATGACCACCCCTCACCATGACTACCCCTCACCATGACCACCCCTCACCATGACCACCCCTCACCATGACCACCCCTCACCATGCCCACCCCTCACCATGCCCACCCCTCACCATGACCACCCCTCACCATGCCCACCCCTCACCATGCCCACCCCTCACCATGCCCACCCCTCACCATGACCACCCCTCACCATGCCCACCCCTCACCATGACCACCCCTCACCATGCCCACCCCTCACCATGCCCACCCCTCACCATGACCACCCCTCACCTGTACCACCCCTCACCATGCCCACCCCTCACCATGACCACCCCTCACCATGCCCACCCCTCACCATGCCCACCCCTCACCATGCCCACCCCTCACCATGCCCACCCCTCACCATGCCCACCCCTCACCATGCCCACCCCTCACCATGCCCACCTCTCACCATGACCACTCCTCACCATGCCCACCCCTCACCATGCCCACCCCATCACCTGTACCACCCCTCACCATGCCCACCCCTCACCATGACCACCCCTCACCATGCCCACCCCTCACCATGACCACCCCTCACCATGCCCACCCCTCACCATGACTACCCCTCACCAAGACCACGTACCCCTCACCAAAACCACCCCTCACCATGACTACCCCTCACCATGACCACCCTTCACCATGCCCACCCCTCACCATGCCCACCCCTCACCATGACCACCCCTCACCATGCCCACCCCTCACCATGCCCACCCCTCACCATGACCACCCCTCACCATGCCCACCCCTCACCATGACCACCCCTCACCATGCCCACCCCTCACCATGACCACCCCTCACCATGACCACCCCTCACCTGTACCACCCCTCACCATGACCACCCCTCACCATGCTCACCCCTCACCATGACCACCCCTCACCATGACCACCCCTCACCATGCCCACCCCTCACCATGCCCACCCCTCACCATGACCACCCCTCACCTGTACCACCCCTCACCATGGCCACCCCTCACCATGACCACCCCTCACCATGACCACCCCTCACCATGACCACCCCTCACCATGACCACCCCTCACCATGACTACCCCTCACCATGACCACCCCTCACCATGACCACCCCTCACCATGACCACCCCTCACCATGCCCACCCCTCACCATGCCCACCCCTCACCATGACCACCCCTCACCTGTACCACCTTTCACCATGGCCACCCCTCACCATGACTACCCCTCACCATGACCACCCCTCACCATGACCACCCCTCACCTGTACCACCCCTCATTACGATCACCCCTCACCATGACCACCCCTCACCATGGCCACCCCTCACCATGGCCACCCCTCACCATGACCACCCCTCACCATGACCACCCCTCACCATGGCCACCCCTCACCATGCCCACCCCTCACCATGACCACCCCTCACCTGTACCACCCCTCATTATGACCACCCCTCACCATGGCCACCCCTCACCATGACTACCCCTCACCATGACCACCCCTCACCATGACCACCCCTCACCATGACCACCCCTCACCTGTACCACCCCTCATTATGACCACCCCTCACCATGACCACCCCTCACCATGACTACCCCTCACCATGACCACCCCTCACCATGCCCACCACATCACCATGACCACCCCTCACCATGACTACACCTCACCATGGCTACCCCTCACCATGACCACCCCTCACCATGACCACCCCTCACCATGCCCACCACATCACCATGACCACCCCTCACCATGACCACCCCTCACCATGACTACCTCTCACCATGACCACCCCTCACCTTGGCCACCCCTCACCATGACCACCCCTCACCATGACTACCCCTCACCATGACCACCCCTCACCATGACCACCCCTCACCATGACCACCCCTCACCATGACCACCCCTCACCATGACCACCCCTCACCATGACCACCCCTCACCTTGACCACCACTCACCATGCCCACCCCATCCTCACCATTACTACCCCTCACCATTACAACTCCTTACCGCTACCACCCATCACCGTTACCACGTTACTTACCCTCACTTTAAAGATTTGGTCTCGTGTCTGACTAAGTACATTCGTTTGTTGACTTTCTTCCGTCACGTCCTTTTCCCTTTCCATCACATCTTCCTGTTCTTCGACCCCCCATGTACCCCGTTACTCTCGCCATCCTGTTCTCGTTTCTATAATTTCACTGTCTCCTCCTTTTCCTCCTCATTATCACCAGACACGTTTTTGTCACGATTCTGCAGTCGTCAAGACCTACGACTGAAAATGGGATGTCCCCTTTCACAAACTCAATGATCGCGTCATGCGAACCGCCAAGTGCAGAGTCGCACGATGGATCGGATCATGTTGTCTGCTGTTGCATTTAGTGTGCAGCAAAGTCTCCATCGGCGAAGAGGGTGTAATAGAACTGGAATCCTCATTCACCTTTGAATCTTAACCCCCGCCCATATTATTTCCATGTCGCCTTAACCTCCGTTGGGCTATAATTGTGTACATTTCCAGATACTAGATCCGAATATGGCCATATTTCGTGAATGTCTGAGAAATTTAACGAGCACGTGCAGGTGTGCTTCCGTTTCGATCACCCTTATCGGAATTTCTATAAATATCTCTATTTGTGTTCCTGCATTTAACACACACAGTCGTCACACTTCCGGTAGATACATCTACGTGTGGAAATAGATATTTACTTGAACGCAAAGGAAGTGAACCAGAGTGTTTGTCTTAAGCCGTTGATAGCAGACTCGTGTGTATTGGTAGACAGAGAAATTCCTCTATTACACAGGGTTGCTTAAAATGGGAACTTTGGAGAATCATTACATGGCGTGTACATATACTGCCCTACTTTGACAAAATGAGACAATTAAGTAACAAATCACTCAAATTAGGGTTATTGGTACTCTTACATTGTTTTTATACATACACAATCTGGAGAAGAAATCCTTATTCTGCTGTGAGATTTTCAATCTGGCACGATGTGGTGTTGCACTGATGCCAATGCAAGTGATATGTTAATTTTTCAATTTACAAGAAAAGTCTCTTGTTTTTTTCTCTCTTCCTCTTTTCTTTTTGTTAAAGTAGGGCAATTACCATGGCATAACGTTATTCATCATTAAGAGTATCTTTGTTTTATGTGTGGTGAAAGGGGGAAATTGTGTCGCCCCCCCCCCCCCCCACACTCCTTTCCTTTTCTTTGTTCAGTCTCCAATCATTTCACATTTAACTTTATGGGTGTGAGGTGTGGGGGTGGTATAAATGCGTGGGCGTACCCTATAAATGAGATGCGCTCCATTAAAAAAAACAAAAAAAAATATATGTAATTCAAGCTCTGATGTACACAATCGATGCAGCCTCTAGATAGGATACCACAGCGTCTAAACACTGGTCTACCCCTCCCCTCCCCCCTCCCCATCCCTTGGATCTAAAAATAATGGGAGTAATGGGGGATTAGGGAGGTTACCCCCCCCCCCCCCACACACACACACACACACATACACACACACACACACACACACACACACACACACACACACACACACACACACACACACATATATACACACACACACACACACACACTCCCTGGGCTCTACTTGTACACAAACAAAAAATCTCACTATTACCCCCACCCCACCTTGTTTAGGGACTCCGGGTCCTGAAGACTCTAAAACTCACGCCTAGCTGTTATCAGACCATGGCATCTCTTAATCTCCCCGCCCCCTCTTAACAAAAGCTAGATCCTAGGGTCGGGATTAAGGATTATGACTAGCATGGGCGGAAATCCCGGGGGGACGGGGGGGTTGTGTCCCCCCCACCATTTCGAAGGGGGGGGGGGGACACAATATCAAATATCCCCCCACTATTTTCGTTCGTGTACAAAATTTGTTAGAAAAACGTCATAACCCCCCCCCCACACACACACACACACACACACACACACACACCATTTCGAAAGGGGGGGGGACACAATATCAAATGTCCCCCACTATTTTCGGTCGTGTACCCCCACGAGACTGGGCGGATTGGCAGATTAATTTTTTTTTTTCGAAAAACGTCATAACCCCCCCCCCCCCCCCCCCCCACTGAGAGCATTTTCAGAGACTGGGCGGGATAAAAAAAAAATGAAGGAAAAAAAAAAACACCTCCCCAAAATTCCCCCCCCCCCCCCCCCCCCCCCCCACCCTCCAGCTACTTCTTGAGGGAAAACATGTCCCCTCCACCTTCGGGGAGCGATTTCCGCCCATGATGACTAGGGTTTTCGTTGAGAATGTTTTTCAAGACAATTTGAAAGAGATAGTCATTGATAGTAAAATTGTAGACGAATTTACAATAAATATTGGGGAGAGAGTTAGGGTAGTCTTACGCCGATGCCTTATTGAAGGATCGTTTGTAAGATAGCACATGTGGCGGAAAACTTACGTGTTTTTCCCCCTTTGGCGAGACCAGGTTGGATTTCAGAGAAACGGCGGGGAACTACTTTACCGGCGTATATGGTACGTTACAGAGTGTGTCAAAACATTGAATTCACGATAAAAAGAGTGTTTGATTCGTTAAAAAAAATGTATACTAGGTGAATAGGTGTAAAGGATTTCATTTTATCCAATAACGCGACAAAGTTACACTGCTGAGAGAACTTTCCAAAGTAAAATCAATCAATTCAATATAATTTTTTTTTGGAATAAAATCAGATTAATGTATGGACCTCAATGTTAATTGTACAATATAAATTGTTGAACAGAAATGTGTTAATACCTATGAAAGTTCACATATGACTGTACAAATCGAGAATGATGGAAATAAAGTACCTCGAAGAAAAAAAAGAGAGACAGCAAAATATTTTTACTGATGCAGATATTTATCAATGACTACCCTTTTATCTTAGCACTGTGTACCCAATTTCTTGATTACATCCTGCGTATGACTGCATGTATTTAAAAAGGGCAAATACTGCTACGTAGTTCGAAATTCCCAAGCCGACGGAATTGTTCGAAAGTTCTTATATAATTGGATCGGGGAGACGGTGAAGTCGGAGAGACGGTGAAGTCATTCAAGGGATACGCTTGGAGGAGGTAACGGTTGTCTGATAACGAACAGGAACATTTCTTGTATAGAGGTAAGTAAAACTCGGTGTCATCGGAAAAGGAAATGTTTGTTTACATTTTGATCTTAAAATTCCCTATAACCATATAAAATAAGCAGGTTCGCTGCAGAATAACTTCTTTCACTCTATTAGCTACATTTGATCTAAAAGTGTTTTGACAGCGCCATTTGTTGCAAGACTGATGCGAATGATTTATCCAGATTGTGTAGACAAAATTCGGGTTTGTTTCTAATACGGCTCTTGTCAGAGCCAAATACAGACTCAATAATAGCGTTCTCACTTCTTCCGCTCTGACTGTTTTTAACATTTTTATTTAAAACAACACCTCTTTATCATGCATGCGTCACTGACTTTTTTGTATATTAAGTATTCAGTAGAGATTTTTGAATATCAATTAAATCATTCGAATCATTTCAAATGTAATTGACACTAAAAGAGGAAACATCTGTAGAATCATAAACTAGGGTGTGTCGAAACCATCTATCAAGGAAACTTTTCACGAAAATATGACAAAATGTGAAGATACAACACAAAAATATAAATTCTCTATTCATCACTTTTCATATGATTTAACATTTATCCATGCGTGACTTGTAATAATGTGGTTGAAAAAAATCCGAAGTGGACTGTCGTGCAATATAATTTTTATAAAACAAGTGTAATCCCTCAACCGTGGCTGGCGTGGCATCACAAATGTTCTATCGTTTTTGCATTTTCCGGAAATCGGTATTTCCTGACCTGTTTTATTGATTTTTGTGTTGCTTTAATCTGATTTTTTTTCTCCCTTTATTAATCTCTAATTGAGTATTATTTCACAACAACCAAGTAAATAATCTACGCTTATAGCACTTACATCCGATGTCCGCCCGTTACGATATTTGTTTTCTTTATCTGATTCTGTTTGATAACAATAAGTTGTTTGATATTTTTGCTGCGTTATAGGTTTCTTGAAACGAAGTATGGACGGTGTGTTTGAGATCATTTCAATCTTCATCACTGTTTTTGTGATTCAAAACAACAACAACATGTGCACGTTGACGTTCATGTTGGATGATGAATAATTCAGCGGTAAAGTCAGTTTTATAGGTGCATGAAATACATATGTCCAAAAGGTAGAAACTTGCACTAGAACTTCTTGTAACCGCATCCATGTTAAAGCAGTCATTCTTAATGCTAAGTGGTGGTGTAAGTAGATTCACTTCTTCATTGAATAAAGTCCTTTAAATTGTTATGTGACATAAATTGATTTTGACACAAGTAACACCCACTTTTCCTGCCACATAAATGGTAATGAAGGATTTGATATCAGTGATTATTCTTATATAAGTTCAAGTGGTTTCATTACTGAATATTTTGATGGCACGAGTAATCATAGATTTATTTCCGTCAGGCCTAATCAGGTTTAATTAATTTACATTATATATCCACATTCTCACAGATATCCTTCTCTCTCTCTCTCTCTCTCTCTCTCTCTCTCTCTCTCTCTCTCTATTTTTCTCTCTCTCTCTCTTTAATCTCTCTCTCTCTCTCCCCTCTCTCTCTCTCTCTCTCTCTTACGCGCTCTCTCTCTCTCTCTCTCTTACTTTCTCTCTTTCTCTTACTCTTCCTCTCTCTCTCTCTCTCTCTCTCTCTCTCTCTCTCTCTCTCTCTTTCTCTGCCTGTCTTTGTCTTCTTTTTTCCTTCTCTCTGCGCACTTCTACCCTATATATTTCCCATCTCTAACCTCCCGTATCTCTTCCCATCGTTTCTGTAATCGTAGACCGAACCGGGAAAGACCACCAGGTGTCCAAAACCCAAACTGCTTAATATTGCACGATCACGCACACCATGGTACCGACAAGTTATACGATGTTTCTGTACTTCCTGCTCCCGCTGATTCGCCGATGTACAAGCTTCGTGGTCACGCCCGTCACCCCGTCGGCAGGCCTACACACCGGCAGCACACTGGGTTGTAGTCCCGATGAGAGAGTGGGTGATGTGCTTCCTATGATGGAGAGTCAGATAGATAGGGTAAGATCATCTCTAGTATGGTCCATGGTTAGAGGAGACATTCAAAGAAGATCCCCCCCCCCACACACACACACACACATACATACCACCGCAACTACCACGATCGAGCATCATCATCACCACCACCAAAACCACCACCACCACCACCACCATCACTACCACCAACACCCCAACACCATCATCATCATCACCACCTGCACCACCAAACCAACATCTATTTTACAATTAACCACCACCACCATCATCATCATCATCATCATCATCATCATCATCATCACCATCACCACTATAACTACCACCACTAGCGCCACCAACATCACCATCATTACTACCATCACAATCACCATTACCTCCACCATCACCACCCCCACCACCATTACAACCATCACCACCATAACTACCACCACCACCACCACCATCAGCAGCAGCAGCACCACCACCACAACCACCATCACCATTACCACCACCATCACCATTTCTACCACCATACATCACACCAATGTCATATTTTCTTCATTTAAGGACCAAACATCATTGACAATAATATGTTGCATTATGATAGTCAAACTAAGCTCCATAGCACAATTTTCTCATGCAGCAGAAACATTATTGTTTTCGTATAGTATAATGCAAGAGTAACACGTTACACTTGTAAATTTATATCATTTGTACAGCTCAGGGTGCTGAATTCTAAAATAGACGAGCTAGAATCCTATCCAGAACTGCTAGAAGGTTACCAATCTCCCATGGTTAATCTAACTTGTGAGCAACTGCACAATGTCAGCAAACATCACGGGGACCTTTTCTATGTAGAGGCCCCTCTTCATCTGACGTCATCATCACCACATATTCATATCTGCCCAACCCGACGCGTGATGTTACAACCCATCAATCTCGCCCTGAACGCGGAGGGCGCACTCGTCCAAGTTGTTCAGGTATGATAAATGATAAAAATATGATTCATATGATAAAACATTATATGGAAAATTAATTTTGAAATAACGATGTAAATGATTTCATGTAATATATTATTGTCATTTGTCATGAGGAAAAAACAAAATATGACAAAAATGTGTGCGTGTTTTTCATTGTTTTGTTTTTTTTGCACTTAGCACTCCTACCCCTCTCTTTCTTTATGTATCTCTTCGTATGTCTCTGCCTGTATCTTCCTGTGTGATTGTCTATCTTACCATTCATTATCTTATTTGAACCATCCTTCATACTCTCTCTCTCTCTCTCTCTCTCTCTCCCTCTCTCTCTCTCTCTCTCTCTCTCCCCCTCTCTCTCTCTCTCTCTCTCTCTCTCTCTCTCTCTTTCTCTCTTTCACTGTATTACAACTTTTTATAATTGTATTCGCCTGTCTACTTTACTTGATTTGAACCATCCTCCTTACTGTCTCTCTCTTTCTCTCTTTCACTTCATTACAGCTTTATCTCTCATGATGTATTGTACTATCCATACCCAAGTGTGACGTCATTTTGTCATATTGTCAAGACAACTGGTTCTAAAGTATGATGGTAGAGCATGCAGCGGTGATCACAGCTGGGACTCTAATGTCTAGCCCGCTAGACGATATCGAAAGGTAAAACCTCTCACTGGAGTAATTTTGTTTAGAGCCAGTTGTCTTGACAACATGTTCATATGACGACACCACTCTATATCTGTCCATCCGCTCATATTCTATCCTCCATTCTCCTTCATACATATGCAGCTACACGCGAATGGACGGTACCAGTGGTTCAACCAGGAGCCGTGCGCGGGGGAGATGTCTCCGCACTTCCAGGACGTCATGTGCGTGTCCGTTCAACGCTCGGTTCAAGCTTACGTCATCGATTTGCGCGCGTCGCAAAGTGAATTGCACATGGGTATGCAGTACGTACAAATACCTGGATCAAGCTGCATAGCTATACTCTAAATGACGAAGGCTCTGTTTGCCTTCATGGTGTATTTACAAGAACGTTGCCTCAAATTATGCGGGTCAATTAATTTAATGTGTTATAGCTGTCTTTTTACAGACGTTTAAATCATTTTGCTCTCTTAAATCTAATTTGATGCTATTTTATATACGATACAAACTAAAGCAATTCGACTGCCAGTCGATGAATATGCCTCTGCCTTTTATTACCTTCGTCTGTTTTGAAGTGAAAATCGTCTGTGCTTCGAAAGTTCATTGCTCTTTGGCCTCTGACCGCTGAATACTTTGACCTCAAATATCATTAATCTTTCTCCATGTAGTAATCAATCGCTGTACCTCATTGGCCGGATCATCAGTGAAAGTCTCGTTATTGCGAGACATATCACTTTGGGGCCATTTTCAGCTAATTTTGCCATAAAACGTTATTTAGTCGCAAAAAGTTCTACACAACAATAAATATAAAGTTGTTTATCACGTCGGGGTTTTTAGTATCTGATAACACCTGTAACAATTTTGAATGCTTTTTGATAATTGGGAAAAGGGGCTTTGAACAGGAGAAAAATGCAGCTCTACAAATAGTTGTAGTATTCAAATCACGGGTGACTGATCTATTTTGAGGGGGAATTACTTACCTCTATACCACTACTATGTATTGTACATGAACAAACAAAATAATTATGTAATCGTCACTTTATTTGTTCATGGTTCCATGCACCTTGCCATCCGTCTTTCATTGAAATGTTTAAAGTCGTAATTTATGATAATTGTACTATTTATAACTTGTTTCGTATGATGTGTTTGCTTGTTGTTGTTGTTCTTTACTGAAAATAAAACCTATATCAAACGCACATGTTCTTTCTACCAGAAACCGTTATGTCATGCCTGCACTCAATTAACTACTGGAGTATTGAGATGGAGAGAGGAGCTTTGGGGGGGGGGGGGGGGGGGAGAGAGAGAGAGAGAGAGAGAGAGAGAACTGTGAATTCTGTGTGTCCGCAAAGACCGGTACATGATGATTAACTAACATGGGGAGAGAGAGAGAGAGAGAGAGAGAGAGAGAGAGAGAGAGAGAGAGAGAGAGAGAGAGAGAGAGAACGGTGAGTTCTGTGTGTGTGGGGGGGGGGGGGGGGGGAGAGAGAGACAGAGACAGAGACAGAGAGAGAGAGACAGAGAGAGAACTGTGAGTTCTGTGTGTCCGCAAAGACCGGTACATGATGATTAACTAACATGGGGAGAGAGAGAGAGAGAAAGAGAGAGAGAACGGTGAGTTCTGTGTGTCCGCAAAAACCGGTACATGATTGTTGTGGATCGCGAGACTCGGAAAGAGATGTAGAGAGAGATTTTTTTTTTTTAAATGGTGTCTAGTGTATGTGTGTATGTTTGTATATGACTGTGAATGTGCGGATGTGCGTTTGTGTCCTACTATTTAAAATTGTGCAGGGAAAATTGCATGTTATAGTTTTATCATTGCTACGGGCCTTCTCCACGACAAGGATGGCATTCAGTCAATCAGTCATCCATTCATTTATTGATTCATAAATCAATCCTTCTATATATCCATCCATCCATCCATCTATCTATCTATCTATCTATCTATCTATCTATCTATCTATCTATCTTTCTTTCTTTCTATCTATCCACCAATATATCCATCTATCCTTCCATTTACCTGCATATTCTGATTCCTAGGCGGCGTTAAGCGGATATCGGAAACAATATTATGCCACGAGATAGATCCAGGCAAATACAAGGCAACTCGGGGGTTAACCCGCGTACGCATTATGACGTGACAATAATTAGTTTGAACGCGCACTGCGCATGCGCATTCAGTACTAGGCTTTTCGACCCCTGTCCTACATCACAGTACATCCATGGTAGCGCGTACAACAGCCTACTACAGAATGCATGCACTGCCTTCATAGCGTACACTCGGCCTAACTACACTATCGGGCGAGGGCAAGAGATTCCGCCTCCTCATTTATTTACCTTAAAAGTACATTGGAACATCTCCTAAATTAAAGCAACAAACTAAGCCTCGGATAAACGGTGCTGTGCAACACACATTTTTTTCATCAAAATCTACTTAACGAAACCTTAACAGCGCAAATTGTCAGTAATGAGCTTCAACCGGGTTTGAGATAGAGCGGACAAAGTACCAAAACATAGAAGAAAAAAAAGCGCTAGGGGAAAAGAAAGAAATTCGCCACGATGGCCAATGTAGTGGCGCCAGGGTTGTTTGGGAAACCGAAGAAGAAACCATTGAATGTCGCTCCTGCAGATCCCATGAATAAGATCGACAATGTGCGAAAGGATTTAGAACAAAAGAGGAAAGCCAAAGAGAGAAGAGCGAGTCGTAAGTACACCGATCTGTTTGATTTCACTATAATCCCATCGTAATATCACTTTCTATTATGTGTGAGTATGTCTGTTTGCATATACATGTATTTTGGTCGGCCAATGCGTTATTGTATATGTTTTTATCATTAGTGTATATAGGCCCATATATACGCAAAGTAGATCCTCTTTGAAACATAGCGGTTTGTTTCTGAATCCATTAAAATTTTAGAGGAACCTGACTTATCCACTTGCAGACGTTCATCGGGTTAAAGATTGCCTCATAATTACTTACCATAATGATTTTATATATTATGTTATTATGTAAGCTAACTCTTAAACTAATCAATTCAGAATGACAGCTTATGTCGTATATATTTGTATGAATGGCTTGACCCTTTGTGCGCCGGGCAAAATGCTGCTCTATGTGATTTTGTGTGCATTGATGGTAAAATAATCCTCTAATGGCGTGATACTGGTTAAGGCGAGGCAGATAGGGTTAGTGTTTGACACCGTCATCATAATCATCTCTATTCCTAAACGTATTTGCCCGCCATCAACGTCGGCACCATCATACATGAGGCCAACATTCTATATTTCAGTTATTCATATCCATTATTCAACATACTTGGAAATCCTTTGCGTTACAATGATGTGACTCGTACTAACTTATTTAGTATGATTTTTATGATTCGTACTAACTTATTTAGTATGATTTTCAACCAAGCTTCATCGTATTTGCCATATAAAACGACAAAACTTCATATTCGTCTACTGAGTTTTCAAACAAATTTAGTGGTTTTGTACATTCTTAATGTTCTATGGATGCTTCAAGTGTGATGCTCTAAATTTGGGTCTCGAAAATATAGGAGCAACGAATGAAAATATTATGTTCCACATGGCATGTTTTTTATCATTGTATTTTTTTTTTTTACTTTATATTCACTGTATTTCATTGTTATTAGTCTGTAGATTGGTATGCCATACCATTGTTATATTTTGGTTAAGCCTGACCTTCTTACCAGATTAGCCTTCGAGATTAAGCGGAGTGAAACTTGAAATAAAACGAAATGTAGTTTTATATGATACGTCTTATACTTTGACAACGTAAGCTTTTGATTCGAAATGGAATAATCGATATACGTTTTGCGTTGAAACAATATTGCCCCCTCGCTATATACGCGTCATTTAAACACTCTCATTACCATTGGTAAGTATGATACATCTAGCAAGACAGTGGGTTTTCAAGATCTTGGTAGTATGAGGGTTAACTTTGCAAACTACCATGTATACTATTGGTTTGAATTCAAACTAAACACATTTTTTCCATTCCAGTCGGTCAGTATAGGCGAAGGAACATACTAAAATAATTATTAATTTTCCTTAGCGATGTTATCAGTAATTCTACGAAGTGTAAGATATTACCCTCTACTAGGTGTAAAAAGAGAGAAGGCGAGTCACAGGTAGTTTATATAATCTATGTTCATGTGAAAGATCCTTAGGCATACAATGTAAGATGTCATTAACATAAGCCTATTGTAGAACGCATGCTGGTAAGTCGCGGTGTAGTCTGATGTGAATGCGTAGCCTAGTTAATTATAGGCTGTGGAGTTCATGGATACAATCATGTCTGTTAACAACCGTGTCTGGTAACATAGACTAAGCCATAATCCCACTTGCTGGAGCCCTGGCCAAAGATTGGGAGTAGGTCGTTGTATGTATTTCCTAAACATGGTTGTTAATAGACTCAGTCATGTCTTTGCACTCCACTGCCTAGTTACTATGCCAGTGTATGCGTTTGAGGCAGTGTCACAATCGTGTCTGGACACGTAGACTAGTATGGGTGAAGCTGAGAGAAAGACAAACATGTTAGTGTGATTACAGCTCCCTCGAAAGTCAAATATCTCGGTATAAGATGTCCAAGATGGAGTGAGATGGTTTCACGGTTAAGCAACGTAACACCTATGCTCTTCTGAACTTGAAATAGTACTAGGTGTTTAAAAAAACTGTACTTTTGAAAGAAAACAAATATCTTTTGAAATTATAAATTAAAATCACATAGAAATTGACACATCGTTAAGACAAGGGACGTCTTTTTTTGTTCAGAAAAGGGTTTTGCGACATTCCATAGTTTATTATTTTTTTTAACAACCCTGTGAATATTTAATGAGATATTTACTTTTTGAAAAATTCGGACCTAAAAATGTGTTTAATCAAATAATTAATTCAAAACATAACAATGACCATTGTGTATCACACCTGTCAATCCACTAGCATCTGCCATTAGAGTGTCATTAATAGCGCATGATGATTCTGGCAGAAAAGAAGTTGTGAAAAACATGATTGTGTGATGCACAATGGCCATTGTTGTGTTTTGAATTAATTATACACTCAAATGTTTAAATCCAAATTTGTCAAAAAGAGCAAATCTCATTTGAAATTCACAGGTTTATTACGATAAAAGTTATTGATGAAATGGCACAAAACCTTTTTTCTTAAAAAGAAAATTACATCCCTTGACTCTTTGATTCCAGTTTTCACTTACTTTTTGATTAATTTTCAAAAGTCTGTCAAAAGTCTTCTTAACACCTACTACATATAGGGACGGAAGGTGTGCTTGGGAGTAAAATTTAATACTCTCATTATCATTGACGAGTAGACATGTAACAAGTCAATGGATTTTTCAGAACTGGCTAGCGTGAGGTTTAAAGGTAGAAATTAATTCCTTCTGCAGACGAACCAAACAAGAACAGCATATTGGTAACGATTATAAAATACAGTTTGACCAAAAAATGCCTAAAAACATTTGACTTTGTTGTTTGTCTGTCATACTCAGCGTATTCTTTATTTAAAGGGAAATCATAATTGAATTATGAAGGACATTTTCTATTAATTTTGCCTTTACAAAATTCAGATTTTGTTTGTACTCATGCCCGCTCCCGGTCTCACACACTCACACACTGGACCGGAAGTGGACATGACTGTAATCAAAATCTAAATGTGGCTGTGCGGTGTGTAATGAGACAACTTTTTCTCATATATTATGCGGTATAGAGAATTACGTCAGGCTAGTTAATACCAAAATAGCCAGCTCTATGCTGTATGGATGTCGGTAGAGTGGATAGTGTGCGATAAGCTAGCCGGAGTCAAATGACCACGGACCAATCAGCTTCCTGGATTACTCTAATTCAAGGAATAAATACAGACCACCGTCTGGGCCTGATTTAATTAGGATCAGGCTACACGTAGCAATGCAGCCATGTCTGTCTGTCTGTCTGTATGTATGTATATATGCCTGCATGATCTAGGCTTATAGTATGGTTAGGGCTGTATGTTTATCCATTCTGTTCAACGCACCACAAGTATTTAGTTTGGTGCTACAATTGTCGTTTTTAAGTACTTCATTATAACAGTACACCAATGTCATGATTTTATGCACGAAATGAATTCATTGTTTTCGTTGTCTGAAATTATTTCTGAAAGCGAAAAACAGGTGGAAAGAAATCCTTCAATTGAAAGCCGCGAAACACGCACACACACACACACACACACACACACACACACACACACACACACACACACACACACATACACCCCCCCCCCCCACACACACACACACACACAAACACACACGCATGCCTGCACACCTTATCATTCGACTCCACGGTACACTCTCTCTCACTCACTTTCTCTCTTCGTCCTTGTCTCATCCCTCTTCATCTCACATACCACTTCTTCTTTCCTCCCTCCGTCTTTTTATATTTCCTTCCCCATAGTTAAACCTCTACTTCCCCTTGCCCTGCCCCCCTAAAAAAAAAACCACAAACAAATATGTTTTCAAAAATCCACCAATCAATATCCTTCATCAGTATCATAACCATATTTGACTGAAGTTCGAACACCTCTTTCGAACACCGATTTCGTTTTGACTCTATCAATATTAATATTTTTTGTATCCACCGGAACATTCAGTCTTCACTTCTCGGGCATTTAAAGAATTATAAATGTAGCAAATGTTTCCAATGTCCAATGAAACTCTAGCAATGTCGAAGAAGTCTATGTTTCTCCTAGTGCTACATGACATGTCTATGAATAGCACTGAGACACACTCGAAAGGGTATTTGTTGAATCTGCGTTTGTTTTCGTATCACAGTTTCGATATGACGTGAAGCAAATAAACCTTGAAGTTAAATTAGAGTAACCAGAAGAATCTAATAAACAAACGGAAGACCGTGCTCGGGTTTTTGAGCTACGAAAGTGCCGATGACTACGGTATTAAATGAAAAGTACACCATGCAAAGCACTATTTGCTTAATCTCGTCCTCCCGAGAATGGATTTCGAGTAGCCATTATGCGGACATTGGCCAGTATCTTTACTGTAATTTCACTTTTTTTTTTATCACAACTGGTCCAAAGCTAAACCCAAAGCTACTAATATGACACATAACGGTCCATGGCCAATACATTTCATTGGGTTTTCTGGAATCTGTTTTTTTAAGGGTATTTTTTTTATTATTTTCTCTCAAATCAGTTGAACAAATCATTATTGATTAAACTTGATACACTGTGTATCGATATTTTGAATTAAACATAAATTGCAATAGTAATAAAAAGAGTACATTTTTATGCATTGTTTACAAAAGATTATTATATAATCAAGAAGCTTGAGAGAAAAGTTTTGTCCATTTATTTTTCGGCATCCCCCCGCCGTTGAACATACTCCCAACACCTTCATCCACACAAACTTACACACACATACGCACCCTCACACACACACATACACACACACACACACACACACACACACACACACACACACACACACACACACACACACAACACATGTGTACAGAAGGATGTATGCAATAGTAGTGTAATCGCAGCCGTTCCAGCATTCGTTATTTTCTCTCAAATCAATTGAACAAATCATTCTTGCATAAACTTGATACATTGTACATTGATATTTTGAATTAAACATAAATTGCAACGGTTATACAAACAAAGACAAAAAGTACCTTTTCATGTATTGTTTACAAAACATTGTTGTACAATCAAGAATCTTGAGACACAATTTTTGTAAAGTCCTTTACAAAGCAGTATCGATACTAATACCGAGGTGATACCAACGCTATAGAAAAAGCGCCAAGTATTACATACATGACCTTAGACTTACCATTGTTTTAATCATAATTAAGTACGATCTTCTGTTTATATGTTATTAGAGGGGAAAATTTAAAGCATTCTTTCTACATTTAAGGTAATTAATTTAAGATTAACTTCCACAAATTCAAGTGATTCGCGGATGTTTCCAATCTGAACGGTCGATTTTGACTGTGGATTTGCCCACCTTGAATGTGTAATTTGATTCGTCCAAAAATAAGTATTGTTTGGTCGTTTAAATCTATAGATGCACAATATCGGGAACCTATCCTCGCCCTCCTCATATTTCTTTCTCTCAATTTCCTTCTCCTCCGTTCCGCTCCTCTTCTTTTCCCTCTACCTCCTCCTCATTCTCCTCCCCTCTCCACCCCCTCTCCCCCTACACCCCCCCCCCCCCCCCGGTATCCATCTCTCACTCATCAATTTACCCCATCTCCTCCACCCCACCCCCACCCCCGCTCTTTTTTTCTGTTGGTTCCTGTACTTGATATTTTAGTCTAATTTCTATCTCCGTCTTGCCTTGTACCCTTCTTCTGGATATGCCTTGTCTGAAATGTGGTTTTAATGATAGATTCGACATACATCATTTTTCATACCGCATAGAGGGGAAAGTCTACCCATAATGCATCTAGCAGTGACCTCCGGAGTTTTGTTTGCAGTCATGTTTGCTTCCGGTCCCAATAGATGACAAAATTCAGAGGTCGCTGCAATTATTGCATTATAGAACAACTGCTTCCTATATGCTATATGGATATTATATCTTGCTCTTCTATTGTATTGCTTCACATCTATAATCAGTTAAACATGTGTACATCTTTCAAGTGTTTGTGTAGTTAATCTGTTTTAGATTGAATGATCTTGTTTGCCTGTTCATTTATTTTCAAGCTATGTATCCCAACTATTATGTTTGTGTTGGTCAAGACGATTGCGATCTTAATTGGAAATGCTTTTTAAGATGAAATCAGCAAAATAAAATAAATAAGATAACCAATTCTGTAATTTAAGCCCCCGAATCCGGAATTTGAAGTCTATTCGACACTTGTTATTTTCTCGTCACCTATGACTTTTGACTTGTTGGCACAACATTCATATCGTTCGTGTATCATTTGTTTGTTTGTTTTGCTTACCTGCAAAGCATATCCACAACACGCTTTTACTTCAAGGAAGCTTTCCTCTTGTCATGTGTCTTCTATGAACTTTCAATTCAAATACTTTTATTTTATTTTAATAAAATGACATTATCATTGTTCCATTGTTATTGACAAGTTTCATTACTTCATAATGCAAACGAATGTTGTATACAAGTGGTGTTATGTTTACGGTTATTTAGGGAATTGATATTTCAAATTGAAGTGTTGAATCTTCAGCCCGCTCCCACCTCTCCAACAGTGCCCACGGATATGGCGGCCGTGCGGATGAATCGCGACAGCCTCATCGTCGATCTCGACAAGGTCAAATCCTCCCGTCGCAGCTCGCTGATCATGCCGTCGAAGGAGACGTTCTTCCTCGCCTCGGGGAGGGAGTTCGTGAAGAAGATCTACCGCAGCGAGAAGGCGCTCAAGGACGAACAGCAACGGCAGCAGGAGATTCGACTCTTCGTCATCCACCCATTCAGCAACTTCCGGTGAGCTCCATCTCGGTACTCTAGCAATGATAATTTTTATCCGTTACAATGTATACAATCAACATCTTGCACAGCAATTTCATGTACGTAATCATTAATATTCACCCGATTCGGCCTTACGATCATCAAGTCGGCAAATTCTCTTTATGCAAATTTTAATTAGCGCTGGCCAGCTAGCTTCATCCAGGGCCCGTGGTGGACCAATGGAGGTATTATATACAAGCGAAACGCACGAACGCGACGAAGAGCTAAAGCGTGCTAACACGTATGAGACGCAACAAGACCAACTGAAGCGAGCAGCTAGAAAGCAGCAAACGAGCTAAAGATCCGCCGTAAAAAAAAAAAAAAGGAGTTTCGAATTACAGGTCAAAACAGTTGCAATTAGACTAGGCGACAATAATACAAAAACAAAAATAATAAAACTCCTTTGAACAATCTGGGAGCACTTTAACCATGGTTGGACAAAAGTAAATCATGGAGAAAACGATTCCAAAAAGACAGGCGGACACACAACTTTAGCCAAATTATAGTAAGGATGACGTCATTGATCCGCTGATATGAATCGAGCGCCGAAGCGGTGTAGTCATATCCATTGTTATGCAGGTGTTTGGTTCTATGCAATATCATTCAAGTGAGAGTTTCACTGGTCCGACATTGCCTATCGGGCTCGTGTCGGGCCCTCCCAATGAGAGTCCCCGCTATGATTACCTCAGTTTGCTGTACCCACATCGTTAAAGGTGATATTCATAGGAAATAAAATCAAATAAATATAGTTTATTTTATAATTGAATGAGTTATTAAAGCAATTTATGCAGCTAACATGCCATGAAAGTGTTCAGTTTTGTGTTAAATGAAAGTCAAATTTCACTAAATTGACTCTCTTCCTGACCTACGAAATCGCCTAAGGGAAAGTGGCGTTGTGTGTACGTCACAGCCGGGATATGCTTCACAATGACCATTGTGTATCACACCTGTTAATCCACTAGCAACTGCCATCACAGTTTCATTAACAATGCATGATGCTTCTGGCGGAAAAGAAGCTGCGGATTGGCATGTTTGATGCACAATAACGCATCCCTTTTCTTACGTCAGACCTAAAGGCCGTTTCGGATGACAGTAGGGCAAATTAATTGTCCCCGAGAATACGGTGATTATTTTCACCCTAATTTCGCTTTTTGGAAAGTGATATATTGTTTGAATGTCATCCGAGCTCATTGTTATAAGCTTTCTGTAGATGAATATCTTCATATTTTTGGATTTTCTATGAATATCACCTTTGAGAGCCGAACCAGTTATCTTTACAACATGCTCATATGACGTCACAATTCGGTACTCCATTTGATGGATTTTTATTCACCTCATCTCCTTTGGATTTGTATGTATTACTTTTGAAAAAATGCATCAATGACGTACTAAGGGATTGGTAGTACCTTTAAAGGTCCCCTGTCATCAAAATATATGTTGACTTCTGTTGATGCAACTTAATATGTATATAACAAAATCACTAACTGTTCAATGGAAATAAGTGTCCTATATTTTAAAATAATTTTTCTTTATTATTTCTCAGCACTGATAAGTCCCGCCTCCAAAATATCCTCCAACTCAAGATTCCCCCTGTGACATCATCAAAGGTAGAAATTAGCAGGATAATAGACATAATTTATGCACAAACTAAACATTGCAATGACTACCCGCAAGTGCTTATAATCACATAGCTAGCACATTTCTGGCATAAGGAAACGATTTTCCCACATGAAAGGTTGTTAGATGGTATTGTGTGAAGACATGTGATGATCTTGTAGGCAGGTGGAGGTAGTCATTGCAATGTTTAGTTTGTGCATAAATTCTGCTTATTATCCTGCTAATTTCTACCTTTGATGATGTCACAGGGGGAATCTTGAGTTGGAGGATATTTTGGAGGCGGGGCTTATCAGTGCTGAGAAAAAATAAAGAAAAAATATTTCAAAATATAGGACACATTATTTCCATTGAACAGTTCATGATTTTGTGGTGTACATATTATGTTGCATCAACAGAAGTCGACATACATTTTGATGACAGACGACCTTTAATGTCCAGTTATGTGAAAGAAACAACTCCCTTTAAAAGATTCTTTTGATGCATTTATCAATAAATACCGCAATAAAATAGAAGCTATCATTCATACTTCTCGACGGTTACTGACCTACGTTCCTCTCTTCGGTTTAATCTCTTAACGAAAGTGACTCGACTCGACTCCGAGTTGTGTTTGTCTGTTGTCAGTCGGTCTGTCGTCGGTATGTGTGTTTATCCATCTGCTGGCTACAGACGACAGATGCAAGAATGTACCAAATATCGTCGAGCCTGTGTATGAATGCGGCCCGATCACGCCCGGGCGATCACGGCCCACAGCCATTCATCATGGAAGATGCAAGGCGCAGTCTGTGTATGCACAGGACGCGGGTTATTTACCAGGAGTCTCGTGTGGATTGGGAAGGGGGCGGGGCGCCGGTTGGCGAGGGGGCGGGGTTGGGGAAGGGGAGGGAGGTGGTTCCGGAGTGGTCTCCGTGAGTGAGCGAGTGTGTGTGTGTGTGTGTGTGTGTGTGTGTGTGTGTGTGTGTGTGTGTGTGTGTGTGTGTGTGTGTGTGTTTGTGTTGTGTGGAAGAGAGAGAGAGAGAGAGAGAGAGAGAAAGAGAAAGAGATATTATGATGTATATCATTGTTTGAATTTCTCTGTCCATTTTAATTAAATCAGTAAAAAGTTATTGTAATTATTAATTATATTCTTCATATCATGTCATAAATTCATGTGAAGTAAAATGACTTTTTTTCTCGTGTTGAAAAGATGGTACTGGGATCTGTTCATGGTCGTGCTCTTGCTGGTCACCCTCATCCTCCTCCCGGTCAACGTCGCCTTCTTCAGCGACGACATCACTCGCTACTGGGTCGTCATCAACTGCATCTCTGACTCGCTCTTCATGATCGACATTACCCTCAACTTTTTCACCGGAATCGTCGAAAACGCCGAGGATACGGTGAGACGATGTCTACGATCATGATCATGATCATGATCGTGGTGCTTTCGATGACACTTTTCCTCGTGGTATTTTTGTTTGATAGTGACGATGATGACGATGGTGATGACGGTGGTGATATAGTCGTAATTGTTGACGTAGTTGTTGCTGCTCTATTATTGACGGGGTGGTTGTGATGATGACGATTGTAATGATAGCGATATTATTGTGATTATTGTTCAGGGGTTGTCATGGCTATAGTGCTAAATGTTGAGTCAGTGTTGGTGGTGACGGTTGGTGGTAATAAAGGAAATGGTTTTGTGGGTCGTAGTGATAGCGGTTGATTTAGTAGTACGGCAATGGTATTGGTTTTGTTGGGGGTCTAGTGGTTTCGATAGTGGTTTTGGTCGTGCTTCCGATAATGGTGATAATGATGGCTGTTTTTGAGGGGCGTTGGTTGTGATGGTGATTACGACAGTAACGGTGTGTTCGCACGGAAGTAGTTCGTTGCTGCTGCAATGCAAGGCGTTAAAAATGAAGTAATAAGGCAAACAGGAGCGGAAAACCGCCTCAATGTGAATGTACCTTAAAGGGAATATACTGCGCTAGGAAGATTAAAAAAAAAAAAAGCTTCAAACAGGTGATCATGAGCAATCTTCTTGCCAATGGTCTTAAATCCATGTATTGTCCATTTTAGAATCTTGCTGAAAGTTATTTGCCCTCAAATGATCCACATTTGGAGTAAATAGTGATTAAATCAAATTTTCGGCCCGAATATTTTGAGGATTTGTGATTTAATCACTCATTTCTCCAAATGTGGATCATTCGAGGGGAAGTAACTTTCAGCAAGTTTCTAAATTGGATAGTAAATGAATTTAATACCATTGGAATCACATCTTGAAGGCTTTTTGCCTTCCCAGTAAAGTATATGCCCTTTATTGGACAGAATGTCCCATTCGAAAAAGTCATGAGACTCGGCAGGAATCAGCAGTATCTCACATGGGCGGAAATTGCTCCCCGAAGGTGTGTGTGTGTGTGTGTGGGGGGGGGGGGGGGGGGGGCATCATGTTTGTCCTCAAAAATCGCTCCCCGAAGGAGGGGGGACATGTTTTTCCTCAAGAAGTAACCGCGGGGGCGGGGGGGGGGGGAATTGGATATTTTGAGGGGTGTTTTTTGTCCATTTTTTATTTTAATCCCGCCCAGTCCCTGAAAATGTTTTGATATTGTGTTTGATATTGTGGGGGTAGTGGGGGGGGGGGGGGGGGACATTTAGTATGGTGGGAGGACAGGACCGAAAACAGTGGGAGGGGGGACACTATATCTTGTGGCCGTACAGGAGCGAAAATAGTGGGGGACACGTCCCCCCGTCCCCCCCCCCCCCGGGATTTACGCCCATGGTATATCATAACGAAATCATGACTCTGAAATTTCACAGTCATAGCCTCACGAAACTTTTCAAGAAAAGTGAAAAAAAAAAAATATCGATGTTTACGTTTACGTTTACGTTACGCACCGCGGATATGCACTGTGGTAGTTTCGGACGACCAGCTCAAACCCTCAAAATCTAGCGATCGCTGTAATTTTGCGTTAAGTCAGTTTCCAGTTCTATTATTTGGAGGGAAGTTATAATGCAGTGTCTTCTTCCATTTCACGTGGTTTTTACACTATTTGACTTTTGACCTGCAAAAGGAACACCCTGTCTTTATTCACGTTAAAGAGAAAGTCCACCCTGAAGCTCAGTTGGTTTTAATATAAGCAAAATCATGAGTGTAGTAATGATTTGATGAAAATCTGTCAAAGAATAAGAGAGTTCAAAAAATTGACGCCACGTCACGATGCTCTCCCATATGGTTACTAATTGTTTGTTTCAATATCAATTTTCTCAATAGGATATGCGCCATTTTACCTGTGCATTTGATACAACATTGGACACACATTTGTACACACATACCTCTATGAAAAAAACAATCCTTTATCAAAAACAGAAAAAGCAATTGATGGAATTATATAGTACACAACATATGAGAGAGTTCCTCGCACGTGGCCTCAAAATATCAAAATTTTAAAAGGTCATAAATTTTTATCCTTGGCAGATTTTCGTCAAACTTTCACCGATATATTTCTTCTAGGTTTCTGCTTCAATTGAAAGCAACTTGATTGCAGGATGGACTTTCTCTTTGTTAGTGTAGTTGGCGGTTTTGATAGCGGTATGTAAAGTGTGGGTGGCGATGGTTGCGGTAGTGGTGATGCTGGTGATGGCGTTAGTAGCGTTGGTATTGATGGTGGTGACGGTAATAATGACGGTGATGGAGATGGAGATGGTGATGGTGGTGACTTTGGTGATGGTGGTGGAAGTGGTGGTGGTGATGGTGATGATGGTAATGATGACGGTGATGGTGATTGAGATGATGGTGGTGGTGGTGGTGGTGGTGGTGATGGTGATGATGTTAGCAGTGTTGGTGCTGGCGTTGGTGGTACATGCAATGATGACGGTGATGGAGATACTGATAGGATGGTCCCCATGGAGACTCTGATGGCGATGAGTGCGATGGAGTAATTCTTCATACCGCATCAGGAAAAGTCGTCCCATGATGCACCGCGCAGCCACACTCAGATATCATTTGCAGTCATGTCCACTTCCGGTAATAGTATAAGAGACTGGATGCGGGCATGACCGCCCAAATGAACGGATATCGCTGCGCAGTGCATTATGTGCTACGAGCCTTCCTTATGCGCAGTGTGGTGAATTGCGACACTGTTATATCTATCAATACTATCAATCAATTGGAGTAGCTTGTCAGAATCTGACGTTGCGTGTCAGAATGAATTAGTCCTCTTCCTCTTGGCAGTGGCGTTTGGTATCAAGGGGCCTTTCGCCAGTGGCATCTCTGAGCCAAGAGAGGAAAGTCAGTCTATGTCGTCCTCTTGACCTACGTCCCTGAACAGCACTAGTGAGGGCGACTTTCTCAAGAGCAATGAAAAATAAAACACCCGCAAATCCTTTGTATCTATTCATCTTCTCGTTACGACGCAACAGGTGGTCCTCGACCGCCGGAAGATCATCTGGCGGTATCTCCGCGGTTGGTTCTGCCTTGACCTCATCTCGTCGTTCCCCTTCGACTACATCTATCTCTTCATCGACCAGAACGACATCAAATCGCAAGCTGCACTCACCTTCCGCATGCTAAGGTGATTGCATTCATACATTCATTCATTCATTCATTCATTCATTCATTCATTCATGCATTCACCCAATTCACTTTCAATAAAAATACATGAGCATCGACTTTTACTATACAAAATGACAATCAATTATTTTGTTGAAAATTGAAAAAAAAAAAGAACTAGAATAAAGGCTAAAGGCCTTATGGGACAAGTTCCCTTTTACAGAAGGAAAATAATATAAGTGCAAAAAAAAAACGTTCCAGAAACATGCCTATGAACATATCAATTGATGTATCTAAACCAGAAAATAATGAGACTTCTCCAGAGCGTGGGGACTTCAACTACTTACGTATTTATTCCATGTGTTATTCTTACTTCTTACTCTTGTTACCTATCAATGCCATTATTCGCGACCTGGGTCATGTTGCATATAGGCTTTCCATTATTGTAACAAACCATCTATGGTAACTACCATGGCAACATGTGCAATAATGAGAGCTCATTGGCTGTTGCCATGGAAGTTACCATTGATGACAAGTTACAATAATTGAAAAACTCTTTGCAACATGGCCAGGGGACTTAAAAATGGCTTAACGTTTGTAATTCTCATCCATGGCTTATATCATGTCTATATTAAAAGAGCAAATAAAATCACTATTTTGCCATTCAAATTGGCAACAATTCATTTAAGATTGTTAACATAAAACCGAACATACATGCCAATGAAGTGGAAGAAACGTGATTTTTTTTTTATCATTTGAAGAGCGAAATAGAACTATGAAGATTTTCAGTCTGTTGCCAATTTCAAGATTTAGTAATCATTTCACATTTCGTTCGCATTCAAAGATTATTACAAAGGTGATACGTGTCATAAAATGACATAGATGGGTTCGTGTCACTGCATATGGTCTACCTTCCAGGCTTTTGTAATTTTTTTTTACTTAAATTCTGGGGTCTAACTCTAGCTTCTTTTATATTCTCATTGCGCATGTTCTAGGCTGACCAAAGTTCTGAGTTTGCTCCGACTTCTCCGACTCTCTCGATTGCTTCGCTACATCCATCGTCTCGAAGAGGTACATTTAATCTGATGGATGAGTCACTACGTCAGATGAATTTGGCATTGGGTCAAGTCAATGCGCTGTGTTGCGTTACGTCATTTTCCATGAAAATACATGTAAGCTGACGTATGTACCGCGACGCATCCAGTAAGGACTGATTAATCCATTTGAATGAGTGAGTGGGTTAAGGGGTTCTGAGGATGTGTAGGTGACTGGCGGATTTTTCTTTAACTCACGGATAAATTAACCTCTTCTGTGCCAGATAAGATGTCGCACTATGGTATTTGTGTACATTAGTGGTGACAAAATGCACCTATGGCATATAAAGACTTAAATGAGCACATCCATGAATGGATATGTAAGTGATAAGGTGACTCGGTAAAAAAAAGAGTGAGAGTGAGATTGAAAGTGTGCATAGATAGATGAGTGATGTAATGAAAAGATGAGTAGATAAATGAAAAGTTACGAAGATAAAACTGAGTAAACGAATGATTGAAATACTAAATGGGCGAATGATTAAATCGATAAACGAATATGTGATTATCACAACGAATGAATGAATGCTTGAATTAGCAAAATATGGAGTTAATGCTTATCGGTATTGAGATGGATGAATCGTTATCATCGTCTTCCGCAGCTGCTGAACGTCGAGACGGCCGTGATCCGCATCGTCCATCTCGTGCTCGTCATGCTCCTGCTCATGCACTGGAACGGCTGCATCCAGTTCCTCGTCCCTTTCTTCCTCAACTTCCCCCCAGACTGCTGGGTAGTCATCAACGGTCTGGAGGTGAGTGAACCCACTCCCTACCTGCATGACCCATTGGTGTCAGAGTTCACTTGGCCCAGTTGTCTAAAACTGTCAAACTGACCATTAATGGCAACTCTGCCATCAATGGTAACTGCCATGGTAACATCACTCGACAGCCAAACAAATTCAAGGTTTCCATAGAAGTTGCCATTTATAGCAAAGTTACCATAATTTGCCTTTTTTATGTTCTCTGATGAAAGAATACATTCTTTCATGCGATATGTGTGTGTGTAAAAACATGTGTAATGAAATATCAAACGCACAGGTGAAATGGTAAATAAAGTTTTGGAGAAAATGGACATTTCCCCCCCCCCAAAAAAAAAAAAAAAATGTACACAAAATATATGGGAGATCACCTCGTACGTGACGTCACAAAATCACAACTTTAAAATCGAATAACTTTCCTTTTCTTAGACCGATTTTCGTCAAAGCTTTACTTATATGTTTCTTTCATGTGTCTCATTTTATTGAAGCCAACATAATTTCAGGGTGAACTATCCCTTTAACATGCAATGCAATAACCAATATCTCTTTCTCTTTTTCTATCTCTTTCTCTATTTCTCTCTCTCTCCCCCACTCCCCCCCCCCTCTCTCTCTCTCTCTCTCTCTCTCTCTGTCTCTCTCTGTCTCTCTGTCTCTATCTCTCTATTTCTCCACCTCTCACTCTATTCCGCCCCCCCCCCCCCCACCTCACACACGCAGAATGCCAGCAAGGTGGAGCAGTACTCGTGGTCGTTCTTCAAGGCCATCTGTCACATGATCAGCATCGGGTTCGGCCGCTTCCCGCCTATGAACATAGTGGAGATGTGGATGACGACCTTCAGCATGATGCTCGGAGCCACCTTCTACGCGCTCTTCATCGGAACCATGTCCACCCTGCTCCTCGCCGTGGACGCGTCAGGGAGACTGTACAACGAACGGGTAAGGAGGTTTCCATGCAGAGGGGAGGGTGGGGAGGGAGAGAGGGAGGGAGAGAGAGAGAGAGAGAGAGAGAGAGAGAGAGAGAGAGAGAGAAAATAAAGGACGGAGGGAGAAAGTGAGAGGGAGAGAGAGAGAGAGAGAGAGAAGAGAAAGGGGGTGAGAGAAAAGAAAGTATGTGTATAGGGGGGACCCTGTTGCTCGAACCAGAATTCGACTGTGAGCCACCACCCCGCACATGTATAGTTGTGAATAATTACCGTCTATTTAACCATTCATATTCCAGGCAAATCCTGCTCAATAGATAATTAGATATTTGCTTGTTCAAAAAAAAAAGCGCCAATGGCACCTCAAGTAAAAATCCTTCTGCCTATTGCCGCAGATCAACCAAGTGAAAGAGTACATGCGTTACCGGAAGGTGCCGATGCAGACCCAAAGACGTGTGCTGAATTACTACGAGCACCGCTACCAGAGAAAGTACTTCAACGAGAAGACCATTCTCGCGGAGCAGTCTCACCCAATCAGAAGGGTAAGATGTTAATGTCGTGGTCACAACCGGCCGTGCGTGTTTTTGTACGTGCGCGTCAGCGGCTTGCGTGCCAACTTCTGCGATCCCTTGCGCGCGTCCTCCTGCGTGTAGTACGCGTGCCTGAAAATACGCGTTCCGTCCGTCGCAAGGATTTTCAGTGAAACCTGACGCAGACCACACGCAGAGAGGTGCACGGCCGGTTGTGACCAATGCATTTTTCAGAGCAAAACTAATCATTCTTTTCCTATCAAATGGGCAAAACTCATTATCAGATTGTCAGGTCAGATGAATCAGATTGTTATCGTTACACGGAACGCACATTGTGAATTCAGATAACATCAGAAAATGCAACTAAGATCAATAATTGGGCAATTTGAAAAATCGTGATTTAAACCTCCCAGCGTTTGTTGTCACTTTGAAGATTCAGTAATCATTAATTTTCAGCTTTATTTTGCTTTTTAAAGTCATTACGGTGAACTAATATTTGATGCATCTTGTATTACTGTTACTACTTTATACAAAAAGTTATAGCCCCAATCCACATTTTGTGGCACTTGGTCCCGAATGGCTTATCATTATGACATTATATTCGGCATAATAAGTGGATTACTCAAACTAACAGAATACCGCCACTCATGCGCCTTTTTTGCTTCCACAGGAAATACTCCAACATCACTTCAACTCCTTCATTTCCAAAGTCAACTTCTTGAGCGAGGCCGACCCAGACTTTGCCTATGACGTCATTGAGAAGCTGACCTTTGAGGTATTCTTAGAGGGTGACATCATCATCAAGGCCGGCAGTCTGGGCGGGGCGATGTACTTCATCGAGCACGGCACGGTGGAGGTGATCGTGGACGACCGCGTGGTCAATCACCTCAGCGACGGAGATCACTTTGGAGGTGTGTTGGGGGTTCGCTGTTCATATTAGGAACAGCGTATTAATGTGTGGAGACTGGGATGATGAGGGAGTGAGAAAACAGATAGACAAAGAGAGACATATAGAGCCAGGTAGAGAGATAATACACACGACATAATATATCATATATAGAGGGAGAAGGGAGATAGAGAAGGGAGAAGAGAGAGAGAGAGAGAGAGAGAGAGAGAGAGAGAGAGAGAGAGAGAGAGAGAGAGATGTGGGTATACACTGTACAATCAAAGTCATGTGCATGATGAAGAGAGAAAAGGGGAGAACAAGAGAGAGCGACAGAGAATCAGAGAATGAATCAGAAATACATAAAGAGTAAAGAAAGTAAAGAAAGAAATAAAGACAGACAGACAGAGAGAGAAAGAGAGAGGGTCACACACACACACACATACACACATACACACAGATTATGCAAATCAATACAGACACACACACGCAAATCTATTAACAAAGTATCTTCATAACCCAGTTTTTCGACCTCGGTAACATAAAACAATGTTTCTCTAAATGTTCTGGTCTTTTCATGTTTCCTGAAACTTTCAGAAATCTCTCTTTTGATTGACGAGCGGCGAGTGGCTTCCATCATAGCTGCTACGACATGTGACGTCTTCTGCCTCAGCAGAGAAGACTTTCTTGTTGGTGAGTTGGTTAGCTAGTAAATCAGATAGATAAGTTGGTAGATAGATAGATAGATAGATAGATAGATAGATAGATGGATAGATAGATAGATGGCTAGATAGATACTTTGTGTGATTGTTTTGTCTCCTAAGTTGTCATGAATGGTATCAACTATTGATATATTACCTGAAATGTTAATAATGCATGTATACATGAATATCAAATGAGTTGTCGAATCGAGCTATAACCCTAATTGCAATAAATTGTCAGTGAAAATTCAGTGAATTGTCTCCTTTCTTGTGTGGTCCCACTAGTGCTGAAGGAATACCCTGAGATGGGGTCGCGCATGGCCGAGATCGCCAAGGAGAGACTGAGCCTGATCGAGTCTTCCCTCGGCACCGTCAATGAAGAGAAGTGAGTTCATCTTCGTATGAATCATTAAAGGGAAAGGTCCACTCTCAAGTTGTGTTCATCTTAATGAATGCAAAATGCATGAAAGAAACATATTTAAGAAAGTTTTACGAAAATCTGTCAAAGGATAGAAAAAAAAGTTGTGATTTGTTTAAGCGTTGATTGTGTGACGTCACGTGCGACATGCTCTCCCATTTGTTATGTGCTTTTATTTTAACGTGAATTTTCTCAAAAAGTTTTATACCATTATATTTGATATATAATTAGACACACATTTTCACACACATACCTCTATGGACAAGATATATTCATCAAAATATAAGAAAAAATGGGAATTAAAAGGAGCATTCTTTTCAAAATGTGTTATTGAAGCATATATCTTACTCACATTGTTGGGGATACATATCTTTAATGATTGTAATTTCAATACATTTCTATGTGTCCTGCGACTCATCCAATGCATTTTGTGTCTCATGTTCCTACCTCCTTCTCTTTCCCCCCTCTCTCCACTATCTTATCACTCCTCTCACTTCATAATCATTCCCTCTCCCCTCTGCCTTTTTTTTCTCCTTGCATCTCCGTAATCATAACTTTCATCAAGGAACACAACTCTTTCCCTCTCTGTCTCTTTCTCTCTCCTTCCCTCCCTCGCTCTCTCTCTCCCTTTCTCTGTCTCTTTCTCTCTTTTTCCCTCTATCCCTTCCCCTTCATCCCTCCGACCCTCCCTCCCTCTTTCCCTCTCTCTCTCTCTCTCTTTCTCTCCACCATCTATTCACCCCATCTAATCTTCCTTCTGTCTCTCAATCTTCTCTTCTGTCTCTCGTTCATCTGTTCTAGGGATGAGGACGAGGAAGAGAACACAAGCAACTCAAACAACAAGCAGCAACAAAGCAGGAACGCTCTAGAAAAACCCACCAGCAACAGCGAACCGCCCCTCACCCCTCGGAAGGACAACAAGCAGAAAATCAATGATTGGCTCAAGGAGAACTTTGCCCTCAAAGTTTAACGCACTCATACATCTACACGCATTCTATACTATTGATAAAAAGCACCAACAGCAAAGTACAAGCGCTCTTAACTCTTGTAGCCTCATTACAGTGGAAATGCATTGACAATAACAACAGATGCGATTATTCAATGGGAGCAGAAGACTAGCAACAATGTTGGCGAAAGTTATATGCAGCTTTGTAGGGAATAAGCACTAGTGAAAAGAAATTGAAATTACATAGTATGACAATTTGAAACACCCATATCCATCAAAAGAAATAAAATATATGTGTGCATCGTTGTTTATCATGGGTGTCGATTCTAACTGCTGTCAAAGATATTGCATCATATTTCAATAAATAGTTTTCCCATTATCACGGGGCACGACAATCCCGACTTAATGAGTGAAATAAGACAAAATAACAAAAGAACATATTCTTATCCAAGTTTTTTAATACATTTCTGTGACACAATCACATATATTCTCCAGGACCTGCAATAAAAATCACTCAAGTGACTCAAATCCTTCACGTTCACCATATTTGGAACAAATTCTCTCTGAAAGGAGACAAGGAGATGCAATACACTGCATGGTTTTAAATGTTTTGTACAATCTTTCTCAGTATTTACAATGAAAAATTTATGCTTCTTGACAAATTTCAGCAACCAATCTGTCTAGCTAGATGTAACGATGCAATGATTATTGAGAGATATGCTATTTATTGTGATTAAAATGTCAAAAAGAATAATAATTTTCATGGATTTCATTCTTATTATTCGTTTTGTTGATCGTTTTGATTTTTGTTGATAATAAACATTCTGTTTGCAAGCTGTGAATATCATAAGTCGGTGCACTATCTATGCAAATCACAAATCTTAAGACATCCCTTCCACTCTGTTGAAGCTATATCAGGCAACCACTCTGTGAACCCCTGCAATGCAGATTTTTTTTTTTTGTATTTTCTTCTTTCAGATGAGGTAACGAAAATCAATGCAAATTATTATAATGACAAGAATTGACACAGTCTGAGAAGAAACCTTATCATTTGAAGACATAAACAGTGTTCCCATTAATTGTATCTATCTTACATTTCAACTCGTCAGAAGTTTGATAACATTCCAATTCAAAGTGAGAGGCTAAGGATGCCAGTGGTATATTTGTACACACCATGAAGGTCATTTTCAATGAACCTGCACTACAAACGGCACATTTGCACAAAACAAGAAGTGTACAATTATTCAACCCATTTCTATGATGAAGAACTATTCTCAGCTCTATTTGGATCAAACACCATTTCTTGTTGAGCATTCAAGGTCTTCCCGCACACGCCCCCTCCCCCCCCTCTCCTCCCCTGAGTTTCTTTCAACTGACAGAAAACTCATACCATGGATACATCTCTCATTGCCAGTTTAAATCCCCTCATTATCAAGAAGATAATAACATTAATAGAGGAAAGAGTATAGTTAAGCAAAAAATTACATAGACATGGGTGAATTGACTAATTCAGATGACAGTGTCCAATAATTTCTTTATATCTAATATGTAGGTTGATTTTTTAATCAAACTGTATCTCAATCGTATGCATATAAACTATTTGGACTTATTCCTTATCATGTAACAGACCAGCGGTGGAACAAAGAAATCCTATCCCTCTGCCCTATTCTTATTCATTTGAGCACTCCATTACAAAACTATTTCACCATCAAATTCTCCTTGCCCATACAAGACAAAGAAAGACAGCTTGATTACATTCATTACTGCTATGTAAGGTATCTGTTAGACTTCACGAGTTATATGGATGTCATGAGCAAGTATCGTGTTTTCTACTTGAGTGTCCTGTAAACGAGTTGACAGCACATTGCATTAAAGGTGTGTTCACACTAGAGAAATTTGCCGATGGAACTTGCCATCCTATAGGGGCGTTCACACTTTTCAGGGAAGTAGAGAACCATCTTGGCATTAAAGAGCTACTGGAGTCCGGAATTTTCTCACCGTGGTGCAGTGGGGACGCACTCCCTCAACATGTCTACCTACCAGCCAGCAGCAGCAAACTGCAGATATGTGAACATGCCTTCCTCACTTCCATACTGTCATATAAATAAACATCTCTCTTGGTGGGGGGGCTGAGGGTTTAGGTTTACTTCTGGGCTGCCTGCGTGGCTGCCTGCGTACACTTGGCCATGGTCTGAGACGCCCTGCTGATGGCATCCGTCATGTAGAAGCTATCCAGGGTGGTCTGCTTCACCTCTAGTGCCTGGCTGGACAGAGTGCTGCCGACAGTCTGGAAGTGGTATACAAGAGATGACATGAAAATGAATAGGTGGGACTGCCACTTCAAATTGGCACAATCACTGGTGTGAAGGTTTTTTTTTTCATGTTTTTTTTTTTTTAATTTGCAATGGAATATTGGTTCTGGTGCACAATAGACATTTGATTTTCTAAAAAATGTTGCCAATATGAAAGTCAAATGATAATTTTTCCTCTAAACATGTTCTGGTTATGAAGGATTTGTAATCTCTAGACAAGGGGAGATGACTGTCAACAAGATTCAGACACTTCAGAATAAGAAGTACTTTGTGCATTTTCATATTGTATTTCATGGAATAATAGAGGAATTTTATGTCGATATATTAATTATAGAATTGTTATCCTCTACGATGTGAAACTTTTTTTTTCAAACAAATATTTTTCAAAGTTATGTTACATCTTCAGAATATTAAATTGATACAAGGTCTGTTACAAGATTTGTGGTAAGGAGGACTTAAGGGTAGCCTGTCCCTTTTGCAGACATGATTCTGAAAGTTCCCTGACCTTGCATCATTTGAGAGAGTGTGGCTATATAACCTTTTTGTGGAATCGACAAAGTGTAATATTCGGTTTTTAGGAAATACTCTTTAATAATTGATCAAGCTTTCTTTTTTCGTACCACGAAAAAAGGCAAATCTCAGTGAAAACTAGTTAGATTTTCATTTATTCAATGGGAGTTATAGTACCTCTGACCTTAAAATTTCACAGTTGGTATCCCAAACATACATGCTAAATATGAGCAAGCTTTCATAAAGTTTGCAGATGTTTGTAAAAGGGACAGGCCATCTTTAATGTTTGGCAAGACAGTACATCTCATAACCAACAACATATCCTAATGAGCTAGTACCTTGCCAAGCATGCTTGATTGCTCAAAGAAATTAGCCTCTTCCACATCTCCGTATCGCGTCAGGTTTGGTGAGACTTCAGCGAGTCTTGATCGCACTGCGTCAACGTCGTCATACGGGAGCCGCTGTCCAGCAACCTATCACAACAAGAAAACAATTTAATTCAATTTATTCCACTTTAAAAAGACAAGATGTAAAAAACTGCATATTGTTATAAATTCACAAGTTTGTGGGGGAACTAAAATAAGCACGCAGGCTTGTTGGTATGGTCCCATTGCACATATAAGCACACGAGTCACAGTTAACTACATAACTTAACAAAACATACAAAGAAATATAAAAAAAAAATATAAGCATACAAAATATACCTTGGTAAAGAGAAAGGGGAGAAGAGGAAAAAAAGAAAGGGGGGTTACAATTTTGTTAATGGGAATAAAGGAGAATGTAAAGAATGTTTCTGAAAGGTACATACCGTTTAAGTAAGAATTTGAAATAATTTGCACTACAAGAAATCAAGTGGTGAGAGAAATGCATTTCATGACCAGATACAATTTTTCAAGTATTGCAACAATTGAAGATATGTCACATACATCACTCTTAAGCCAAGGGGTAAGGACTACTGCCATGACCATGGGTTCCATCCTAGTTTGATTTTTGGATACCAGGGGGTCAATATGTTTTGACAAGGCACCCAGATCAGATGACTGCAAGTTTATGCAAGTGTTATCACTCTCCACTGTTACCACCGATATGGGACTTGTGGGGTCTCCTCATCGAAGCCGTGTTTTTACTAGCTGCTGTTGATTGACTTTACCTCTGATAGGGCTCTGATGATCTTCCAGTCTTCCCTGGCAAATCCTGGTGGAGTTACAGCTAACCTGTGGTGGGTGAAGCAAACATGCCTGGAGTTAAAGACCGAGTATCCTTTTTGCGAGTCAAAAAAATATACAGTACTGACCAGCATATTAGCCACACCTGTAGATAAGAAGCACCCCGAATTTGAGCACGAAATTTAAAAAACAAAAACAAACAAATGATCTTCCAAACCAACACGTATACACATGTATGGGACTATGCATTGTGTGACAACATTCAACAACAAAATAGATGGCTTTGATAGCCTCACACAATTGACGTACCAGTAACATGATCTAAATCACATCACCAGCATAAGTACCGTTACTCAGAAAGCACGAGGACTAGTATTTATATGAGACACCTCAAAGATACCACTAACGAGGAAGCTAAGGCTCAAACTAGCAAACTCCATTAGATGGGAGCCGCCATTGTTTCTCTGACCCGGCCGCAAGATGGCGCTATACAAGCCGGAGATCAAAGACCCGACTTTTGTTAACGCTGCTGATAAGCTGAACCCAGACTCTGACATGACTTTAAAGGGAAAAACCCTGCGGCTAATACGCCAGTCAGTACGGTAATTTAGTAAACACCATGGCAAATGGAAGATACATCATCAGAACTTCCCTCCCGATGATAGAGCTGGAAACGGACTTAAAGCAAAATTCAAGCAATTGCTAGATTTTGAAGTGGTTTTGGGCTGGCTCGTCTGAAACCTATAGCCTAGAGACCGGAGACTGCTCTGAGCACCACGGTGCATGAGCTTCATTGCAGCATGCCCGCAGTGCGCAATGACAGGAGCAATACGATTGTGAAGGTACACCAAATTTAAACATCAATCATTTTTCGCTTTCCTCAAAAGGTTTGTGAGGTTATGACTGTGAGATTTCACACACATTAGAGTATTGTTAGAGTATACTGTTGATTCCTGCCAAGTTTCAGGACCTTTGCACATGGGACATTATCTCTCTCAGTACCGAATGCAAGTCTCATGCCAATTACAGCACCATTTAATGCCTCAGAGGGTTAAAGGGGAAAACAAACTCTGATGATTAATTCAAACTGAACAAAAGCAACCAAAAAAAAATAAAAAAAATATTTTCAGAAGACAACTTTGACCAAAATAGGCATATCATAAAGAAGTTTTATGAGTTTAAAAATCATAATTACTGGCCCTGTAATCTGTAAATCCTACGTGAACGAGCTACACTCTGGGTATCAAATTGGCAACACATTCTGTTGTACACTAAAATAACGTAAGGTTATTCAGATTACAGCAAATAATTCTGCCAATTTGGACAGCAACAGTATAATTTAAAACTTGTCAAGTTATTCAGTTTACAGCAATAATTCTGCAAAATTGAAGAGCAACAGAGTGATTTAAAACTTGTCAGGATGTTGCCAATTTGAAAATGAGAAAGCACCTACATGGTTTGTTGTGCTCGGCCCTCTGTGTTGACATAGGTGGCGTTCTTCTCAGTGTACGCGGCCCCTGGTAGGACGACGTCAGCCATTGTTGCACCAGCATCGCCATGGTGACCTTCCAGGTCAAATAAGAAATAAAAACAAAAGTATTACGCTTTCATCAATCAAAATGAGAGCTAGCATAATTGTAGGAAAGTGTTAGTCATGATTAATAATTAATAATTTTTCCTACTCATGAACATCCATAAAATACATAAATATACATTCAGAAGGATCAGGTATTAAAATTCATGACACTGTGTAACATTGTAGTGCACAATGTGCATATCGCATGTGTATACAAGTTTGGTATACATGATAGAGGTATAGATGAAGACTATACAATTTTAGCAAAATCTGTGAAGTATTTCTGATTTTCATGAATATCCAATAGAGAATCATATTTTGGATTTACTGGTAAACCTATTTTGGAATGAAACATGATTTTGAACATTAATATTTTCCACATGTTCATCTGGAACTTGAAAATGGGATAAAGTGCATTTTATTACCCTGTAGGAAAAAGGTATTTTACAAGAAAACAAATATTTATATAAAAAATGAATTTAGCCCCTTTCAGAATAAAACTCTTCATGTCATAAGATCGAGACCTCTACCACCGTCAATCACATTGCTCACGGTTAGATTTTGGGGGTTTGTGAACCATGGTCCAGTAAGAATGTCAAAATTTGCCAGGGAACAACAGTAACCAAAGGGGTGAGGCTTAATTGTGTCCTGTAAGGTACTTCAAGTTTATTCAAAGCCTGTTGTCTATTGTCTGAGCAGCAGATTGTATGGGAGCCATGCTACTTATTATCTGACACCCTTTTCTCACTAGGTTTTCTTAGTCCCGTACTATCCTTAGCCCCGTACTATTTTTTTAAGCTTTTCACACTGACATTTCTTAGCCCCGTACTATTTCTTAAACCTGACTAGCTGTTCTCACTCGAAATTGTTAGCCCCGGACTTTCTCGACAGCTTATGAATATTATTGAGTGTACGTCTTGCACATCTGCTCTTTACCACTCCGCATCAAGGTCACTCGCCTGTCGGGTGTTATCTGATTGGTCTCGGCGTTTCGGCCTTGAGAGCTGACACCACATTTCCTTAGCCCTGTACTATTTTTCGTTTCTGTTCTCACTTGCGCTCTTAGCCACGGACTATTTGGCTTGGCCCTGCAATTGCGGGGTTAGCCCTGCTTTTTTGCAGGGCCAAATAATCCTGGATTATTGGTGGGGCTAGCCAACTTTGGTAAAAACAAGTGAGAACAGAAAGTGGTCTAAGCTTAGCCCCGTACTATAGGTAGGGCTAAGGCCTCCCCCCCCCCCCCCCCTAGCCCCACCTATAGTACGGGGCTAAGGAAATTTTTGCCAGTGTGAAAAGCATTTGAGAAGAAAAAAGCCAGCATGTTTTATAATAGAACGGGTTAGCAGAGATCTTACAGAGTGAACTGTATTTTGAGAACCAGCTCTTACCTTGATAGACAACGAAGCAGTCCTTGGGTAGGTCTGCCCTAGTGATAGTGCCCTCGTCAGCTCCGAGTAGGAACAGGACCTTTGGTTTGGTCTCCCTGATGTGGTCCACTCCGGCCTGGTAGCCCAGGTCTAGTGCCGCAACCTGACTGGCGACCTAAAGAGGAAGCGAGCGGAGTAGAATATCAAGTTGTTTGGGGCAATCTTTCTTTATTTATGAGAAGTCTATCTATCTATAAGCATCTATATCCTGAGAAATAGGCGATCATGGCATGCCATAACTGTCTGTCCTAACCTCTTTATATCATCTGACTAGCAACCTAGAGAGGGAGCGAGCAGAGAAGAATATCAAGTTGTTTGGGGCAATCTTTCTTTCTTTATGAGAAGTCTATCTATCTATAAGCATCTATATCGTGAGAAATAGGCAATCATGGTATGTCATAACTGTCCTGAACTCTTTATATCATCTGACTGGCAACCTAGAGAGGGAGCGAGCGGAGTAGAATGTCAAGTTGTTTGGGGCAATCGTCCTTTATTTTTGAGAAGTCTATCTATCTATAAGTATCTATATCCTGAGAAATAGGCAATCATGGTATGCCATAACTGTCTATCCTGACCTCTTTATATCATCTGACTGGCAACCTACTGAGGGAGCGAGCAGAGTAGAATGTCAAGTTGTTTGGGGCAATCATTCTTTCTTTATGAGAAGTCTATCTATCTCTAAGTATGTATATCCTGAGAAATAGGCAATCATGGTATACCATAACCGTCTGTTCTGACCTCTTTATATCATCTAACTGGCAACCTAGAGAGGGAGCGAGCGGAGAAGAATGTCAAGTTGTGTGGGGCAATCTTTCTTTCTTTATAAATATCTTTAAGTATCTATATCCTGAGAAATAGGCAATCATGGTATGCCATAGCTCTCTGTCCCGACCTCTTTATATCATCTGACTGGCAACCTAGAGAGGGAGCGAGTGGAGTAGAATGTCAAGTTGTTTGGGGCAATTGTTCTTTCTTTACGAGAAGTCTATCTATCTTTAAGTATCTATATCCTGAGAAATAGGCAATCATGGTATGCCATAACTGTCGGTCCTGACCTCTTTATATTATCTGACTGGCAACCTAGAGAGGGAGTGAGCAGAAAAGAATGTCAAGTTGTTTGGGCCAATCTTTCTTTCTTTATGAGAAGTCTATCTATCTGTAAGTATCTATATCCTAAGAAATAGGCAATCATGGTATGCCATAACCGTCTGTCCTGACCTCTTTAAATCATCTAACTGGCAACCTAAAGAGGGAGCGAGCGAAGTAGAATGTCAAGTTGTTTGGGGCACTCTTTCTTTCTTTATGAGAAGTCTATCTATCTACATCCTGAGACATAGGCAATCATGGTATGCCATAACCGTCTGTCCTGACCTCTTTAAATCATCTGACTGGCAACCTAGAGAGGGAGCGAGCAGAGAAGAATGTAAAGTTGTTTAGGGCACTCTTTCTTTCTTTTTGAGAAGTCTATCTATCTACATCCTGAGACATAGGCAATCATGAGGTGCCACAAATCTCTGTCCTGAGCTCTTTATATCAGTTTCACATCACATTAAACAGCCCCTTGCTCTGCGAATCAGTCAGTCAGGCTGCTTCTCCAAGTAAGCCTCCTTCTCCCCCTACCTCTTTTTCTACCCATCTTTCTATTCAGAGCCAAACATTTAAAGCCACCTTGACAAAGAAAATGCCCTTAAACTCTCCGCTGTCTCAATCTAAACTCAGATAATGACATGTGTAACAAACCAATGGAAATTTCCTTGCTTGGTGATGAAAGAATTAATGTATAATCCTACATTTTCGTGTACAGATATTTTTGCGAATGAGGGATTGCAGACACTTTCACAGGTTGTTGCTTTAACGAAAGACATCCAACGTTTGTGCTATGATATGCATGCACTGCTCCACTATCATATGCACACATACAAATGTGAGAAAACAAACTGTACTTCTATGTGTTATCACAACACTCAATTATGCGCTGCAATGCTATGCTAGCTAGCGCGCGACCATCATCTATAAGATCTTCATGGACACGCAGCTGCGCAAGGTGCATACGCTTGTAGTGATCAGGATTATGTGGCAATATTTATCTTCACTTCGCGACCCTACAGTGCTTCGTGAAATTCGCCTAAATAAAACCCTCGCGAAGATATCAGCTCATACAGTAAGTGGGAGTTTACCCTCTGCAGGACGTTAAGCACCCTCCAGTTGTCAGGAGCTTGGCTGCTTGCCCGGACGGTCTGGGCTAGTGAGCTCACGGCAGCATGGATGGCTGCCCCGTCGGGCCGCTGTAAGGCATGGCTACCCACTACGATCATGGGGGCCTTGGCAGACTTGAGCGCCTTGGAGAAGGGGTGCGAGCCATCTGCTAGCTTCTTCAGGGCGTCGGTTGTGTCTCCAAGATGCTGGGGAAGACAACATAGATGGAGGGTAGAAGTTTTAATCAATAATAATAATAATGATTATAATGATAATGATGATAATAATTAAATAATAACAATAATAATAATAATAATAATAATAATAATGATAATAATAATCAATCCTATATAAAACATTAATGTATATTCTTTTATCATTCTTTCCCAGAGATCAGAGCATAAAACACCGCTTTCATTTGATACATATAATATACATGGCGTGGCAGAACAGCACTCCATTGATTACAAGTCTCACCATCTTTACCACTCCTACCCCTTACCTGGGCCATGTTGCAATTATTGTAACGTACCATCAATTGTAACTACCATGACGATAGCCAATGAGCATTCATTATTGGACCTGTTGTCACAGTAGTTACCATTGATGGTACGATAAAATAATTGAAACCTATATGCAACATGGCCCTGGTCTCTGGGAAGAAAACATCCCCACAACATCGCCACAGTATGATTTGCCTCCACAGCATACATACCTGGTAATCGTAGCTGAGGTCGACCTGGGGCCCGATGACGGCCACCTCGAGGTCGTTGTGGATCCAGCTCTTCCTGATGCGGGCGTTGAAGAGTGGTGCCTCGTACCGGGGGTTCGTTCCCACAAGCAGGATCAAGTCAGCCTCCTCCACACCGGCGATGCCCGTGTTCAGCAGGTAGTTGGAACGCAGGTCCGTCCTATCACAATGAAACCATCAAAATCTATCATTTTATCTACTGCCGCTGGTCAGTGACTTTCATTATTACTTAAATATACCGTATAGTTTCTCTCTTCTGGGTTCTGGAGGTACATTTATCACAATGAAATCATCAAAACCTACAATTTTACCAAATGCCACTGGTCAAAGACTTTTATTTTTCCTTACCGGCATATATATTGTATAGTTTCTCTCTTCCGGGTTCCGGAGGAAGTTTCATCACAATGAAACCATCAGAACCTATCGTTTCACTTTCTGCTGCATGTCAAGTAATTTTATTCTTACTTAAATATATTGCATACTTTCTCTATTCCATGATCCGGAGTTACTTGGAACGCAAGTCCTTTCTATCCCAATAAAATCACAAAATGTCATAATTTTTCAAGATTCTACGAGCCTCAATGACTTCTATCCACACTTACAAGTAAATATGTTGTAGAATTTCTCTATTCTACTCTATTCTATTTTTCTCTGTTCTACAATTTCCAGACACTGAGTATGAAATGCCAGCTTCCTTGACGTGCAAAGCAGGTCTGTCCTATCGCAATGCAATCTTGCAATGTTTTCATTTTTTCAGATTCTATCAACTGCTGCGTGTCAACGACTTTTATCCTTACTTAAATGTATTGTATAAAGCGTTCCCACCAGCAGCCATATTGGAGGACAAAACAATAAAAACCTGTGCATCAGACCATGAAAACAATGCCTTTTCATGGTCTGATGCACATTTTTCTATTGTTTGTCCTCCAATATGGCTAATGGTGATAACGCTCTACTGTTAATCTATTATTTTAAAAAAAAAATCACTATTTTCTTCACAATTTACACTTTGTAAGTGACACATGTGTTCATATCACAGTGATGCAACATCGATACATATTGTATACTTTCCCCGCAAAAAAAAACATGAGAACCCCCTATAGACAATTATTTTCTCCCATAAGGTATCATGCATGAGGGAAAATAATTGTCTGTAGGAGTTCTTATGTTTTTTGCAGGGAAAGTATGCAAAACGAAGTCCAGCGTGTCCGTTGCATGATACCACGGCCATGTTGCATATATGTTTTCAATGATTGTAACCTACAATCAATGGTAACTACCATGGCAACAAGTGCATTCATGAGAGCTCATCGGCTGTTGCCATGGTAGTTAACATTGATGTTAAGTTCATATACAGTGAAACCTATCTATAGTGACCATCCAAGGGAAACAGAAATAGTGGCCTCTATAGACAGGTGGCCGCTATAGACAGGTTCTTTAACACATGAGCTCTTTCCGGGGGAATTATTTTAGTGGCCACTATAGACAGGTTGGCTGCTATAGACAGGTGGCCACAAAGACAGGTTTGACTGTATATGTTTTCAATTATTGTAACCTACAATCAATGGTAACTACCATGGTGCACTGATGAGAGCTCATCGGCCATTGCCATATTAGTTACCATGGTAGTTACCATTGATGGTAAGTTCATATAATTGAAGACATTTACGCAACATGGCCCAAGCTTGAACGGTAGCCATCACCAATCCTTCTGGATTCCATACCCGGCAGCATCCATGGGGAAGACTTCTTCTGTACACAGTCCTTCTGATCCAAGCTTGTTCATGAAATCCTTCAGCGCTACAAGAGCCTGTAAGCATTGAAGGAACAACAATCCCATATACATATGAAGCACTGATTTACACAATACATCAATGTTCTGTGTAGGCATGTAGCAACAATCCCATATACATATGAAGCACTGATTTACACAATACATCAATGTTCTGTGCAGGCATGTAGCAACAATCCCATATACATATGAAGCACTGATTTACACAATACATCAATGTTCTGTGTAGGCATGTAGCAACAATCCCATATACATATGAAGCACTGATTTACACAATACATCAATGTTCTGTGTAGGCATGTAACAACAATCTCATATACTTATGCAGCACTGATTTACACAATACATCAATGTTCTGTGTAGGCATGTAACAACAATCCCATATACATATGAAGCACTGATTTACACAATACATCAATGTTCTGCACAGGCATGTAACAACAATCCCATATACTTATGAAGCACTGATTTACACAATACATCAACGCTCTGTACAGGCATGTAACAACAATCCCATATACATATGAAGCACTGATTTACACAATACATCAATGTTCTGTGCAGGCATGTAACAACAATCTCATATACATATGAAGCACTGATTTACACAATACATCAATGTTCTGTGCAGGCATGTAACAACAATCCCATATGCAGCACTGATTTACACAATACATCAATGTTCTGTGCAGGCATGTAACAACAATCCCATATACATATGAAGCACTGATTTAAACAATACATCAATGTTCTGTGTAGGCATGTACTGTAACAACAATCTCATATACATATGCAGCACTGATTTACACAATACATCAATGTTCTGTGCAGGCATGTAACAACAATCCCATATACATATGAAGCACTGATTTACGCAATACATCAATCTATATGCACATGTTCTGTACAGGCATGTAACAACAATCCCATAATACATATGCAGCACTGATTTATACAATACATCAATGTTCTGTGCAGGCATGTAACAACAATCCCATATACATATGAAGCACTGATTTACGCAATACATCAATCTATATGCACATGTTCTGGGTAGGCATGTAACAACAAGCCCACATCCTTATGACATCAGTGACCACCTTCAAGGGCAACCTAAAGACATACCTGTATAATGGTGCTTTTTGACGTACAACCATATATGTTTTAACTTGTACAGTTCGTACTTGTATCATATTTTTTCTCTCTCTTTAATTTGCTCTGAAGCGCCTTGAGCATGTAATTGAAATGGAAAGTGCCCTACATAAACTCTATATATTATCATTAGTATTATTATGCAGTACTGATTTATGTAATACATCAATCTATATGCCCATGTTCTGGATAGGCATGTAACCCGATGAATCAGGGTGGTATCCCAAAATACTGACTTAGAAGACATTTTGTCCAGTCTAAGTTTTCTCCTAAATGTTATTTCCACAGCGTTTGACAGTCTTGGATTTTCTAGGGGGGGGTCCAAATGACCCTCCCCCAGTCAGAATAGGGTAAGTGTGAAATCATTATTATCACTCTCTACTTATTTAGATTTGAATGAATCATTAATAACAATGACCAAACATTTTTCTCACCTCAGCATCCACCAATCCTCCAGCGATGGCAGCAACTTGGCTTCCATCAATGTCTGACAGCTATGGAAGAAAAAACAAATAAAGTCATTTGTTTTAAGACAGGGTGTCTCTTTTGAAGGTCAAAATAAACGTTTGTAAAAACCACAAAAAAATGAAGAAGATACTGTTTTAGAACTTCCCTCCCAATAATAGAACTGGAAAATGGGAGATAATGAGAAGACTGCCCAACTCACCTCCGAGGCCACTCGAGTGATTGCATCCTCCCAGTCCGTAGGGGTCAGCTGGCCTTCCTCGTTCTTGACCATAGGTACGGTCAGTCTCTGCCTCTTCAGCCCATCGTAAGCAAAGCGGCTCTTGTCGGACAGCCATTCTTCGTTGATCTCCTGTGGCATCAGAAATATCAAATTCATCAAGCTCCTTCACCCAAGCTTACATTCCAATCACAGATATGCCAATGTCATTTGTATCAGGGGTCATGTTGCTCCTGAAAGCTTGTTGATTATTGTAACTGACAATAGCAAATCACTCATTGCAATGGCAGTTACCATGGATTTTTAATAATATACTATTGCAAAGCTACAACGTATGTACATGAGCAACATCACCGAGAGCCAGAAAGATAAAGCTCCTAAGGTGTTGAGGATTTCAAAACCAAACTAGTCAATAATGAAGCCTGGTTGCAGTGAACTTATCATCCTTGATTTCTTCTGTGGGACAAAAGAGAAGAATGAGACAGTGACTAAACTTAACAGTACATGGGTGGTATTCCAAAATGCTCATTTTATCCTTACTCTAGGCCCTTTTCCTCACTGGTATTCCAAAATCTATGCTTTCCTCCTTCCTCCCCTCCTAAGTTGTTTCCTAACTAGGCATATCTATGCAAATTAAAAAGAAAGGAAAATTGATATTCCAGGATGCATGGATGAGAGGATGGAAGAGAATATTTAGGACAGCCACCCCCTGTCCTAACTATTCATAACACATTAAAATTAAACAAGCAACAAATATATGCATATTTACGCATCCACATAGTTAGGAAGAAACCTGGGGAAAGTCCTGAGGGGTGTTCGTAAGTTACGAATGACTTTACGAGCGACTGGTGATCCCTTCTTGCGCTAAATGTGATACCACACTTTGTTCATTGAGAATCTGATTTAGCACAAGAAGGGATCACCAGTCGTTCATAAAGTCGTTTGTAACTTACTAACAGCTTGGTAAAACACCCCCCAGATGAGATTTCTTGATTGTGATTGGCTGTTCATAAATAAAACACTACTATCCATTAGTTAGGAAATGCTTACTGGAAGTGTTCAAACCCTTGTTATTTTGCTTTACGAGCATCCTAGGAGGACATTCTGCAAGCCAATTCTGGCTTTCATAGGCTCTCCAAGTTAGGAGGAATTTTAGAATAAGACCCCAAACTCTATTTTATTCAGTTTGGATCAGGCATGTCCAGTTGCCTGGAAGCCAGTCTACATGGCCTGAATCAAGCGGTCAGTCGGTCACCTCATTGAGCCTGGGCAGGATCCTCATCACCTCCCCCCCTCGAGTGTTGACCACAATGTTGCTGCCCACAGCGTCCATGACGTCCACTGACTCCACTTTCCTCGTCTCCCATGGCCGAGACGTGAAGGCATAAGGCTTGGATGTCAGGGCTCCAACGGGGCACAGGTCTAAGGCAACAGATCAAAACAACAGTCAAAACAACAATCACAATCTCTTGTTTGAACTATTCACTTAAACTTTTACTTTTGAGGTCTGAAAAACATATAAAAGCATAAATAACAATGAATGATTATATGGCTAATGTTCTTGTTCCATTTCTGTTCAGATGCTCATATACCAGACAGTGGGAGATGTACATTCTCCTGCGGGACACAGATCAAAACATCAGTCACAATGTCTTATTTGAACTACTCACTTAAACTTTTACTTTTGAGGTCTGGAAATCATATAAAAACATAAATAATAATGAATGAGTATACAGCTAATGTTCTTGTTCCATATCTGTTCAGATGCTTATATACCAGACAGTGTGAGATGTACATTCTCCTGAGGGACATACTTGTAGAGTGCAAGGAATATTTGCATTGGCTTGATCCTTAAAAATACAAAAGACAATTTGCAATTTGTCTTACATTCAATAATATGTGTACATATAATAGTGTCAATGGACATCCTTTATCTTAACATTTTATTGTTGATATACCAATGGAGCCACAATCATTCACTTACCTATGACATTTCCTGACAGTTCCGAAGCAAACATCTTTTCAATGTATGTGCCAACCTGTAACACACACAGTAAGCTAATTAATACAACAGAAACAATATAACAACTACTGAAACAAAAGGAAACAATTGACAAATCACTCAAATTTGGGTTAATGGTACTAGCAGATTGTACCCAGCATTCCCTTCATGTACATACAGACAAAAGCTTGAGAAGAAATATTCATCTTCCTGCAAGATATTCAATTTAACATGATATGGTGACAATCTTGTCAATCCACTTACAACTAGCAACTGCCATCAGTGTCATTAAACATGAATGATGCTTCTGGCAGAAAAGAAGTTATGGGTTGACATGTGTAATGCACAATGATCATTGTTGTGTTCTGAATTCATTATCTGATACACACACATTTTTGGGTCCAATTTCGTCCAAAAGTGAAAATCTCATTAAACATTCACAGTATTATTTCAAGAAAAGTAAATATCTCACAAAACTTGCTCCTAACAAATTTGACACCCCTTGACCTCATAACGTGCTAACTTCAGCTCGACTCGAGTTGTAACTTATTTTAAATTATTTTTCAAAAGTGTAAAAATATTTTTTAACACCTAAGTATATACACATCGACAATGATTGGGGAAGCCCATGAGGAATCCCTTATATCCACAATTTTAGCTCTGTTTGAGAGAGGAGACAAATTAATCCTCTCAGCACCAAGCACTTAAAAGGCTAGTCAGTACATTTGTGTGCCCCAGGTGACAATAGAGGTCAAGAGATATTCCTACCTGCATATCTCCTCCCCTGCCCGTCGTTCCAAGATCATCCACTCCTGCAACTTCACTGGCAAATCTAGACAAACACACAGACAAGCGAATATTAACTCTCTCATTACCATTGGCTTGAAATTAACACTAAAGACACATCTGTTTGATAACTATTAGTCATTTTCAAATTCTCACCATGATCAATTTTCACTTTCACACGCATAGAGACTATTTGAATGGTATCATGCGTCTCTAAGAATTAAATATATTTTTTATAAATTAAGATGTGTAGTAAGTCGATGAGGTTTTCAAAGTCAGGTAATGCAAGGGTTAATATAAGCACGAGCTTAGAATCCTGATGGTTGTGATAAGGGGCCCAACAATCTCATCTTCAACCGCTCTCTTTCATGGGAATGGGTTATCCACAAAAGCAGCTTTCACTTCATTAAAGGGCATATACTGTACTGGGACGGCAAAAAACCTTCAAAAGGTATTTGTTCACAATCTTCTTGCCAATGGTCTTAAATTCATGTATTGTCTATTTTAGAAGCTTGCTGAAATTTATTTGCCCTCAAATAATCCACATATGGAGTAATTAATGATTAATGATTAAATCCTCAAAATGTTGGGCCCGAACATTTTGAGGATTTGTGATTTAATCACTCATTACTCCAAATGTAGATCATTTGAGGGCAAATAACTTTCAGCAAGCTTCTAAAATAGACAATACATGAATTCAAGACCATTGGCAAGAAGATTGCTAACGATTAAATTTTGAAGGCTTTTTTGCCTTCCCAGTACAGTATATGCCCTTTAATATAAGCACAAGCATAGAATCCTGATGGTTGTGATAAGAGGCCCAACAATCTCATCTTCAACCGCTCTCATTCATGAGAATGGGTTATCCACAAAAGCAGCTTTCACTTCATTAATACAATCCCACATCCAGCCCTAGTACCAAGCCTAGTCTCACCTGATGCAGCGAGTGCAGTGAATACAACGGGTCATGATGGTTTTGATGAGAGGTCCGACGTTCTTGTCTTCAACGGCCCTCTTTCCTGTAAACTGGTTGTCCACAAAGCGGCTCCTGTCACTGCCAAAGGTCAACGACTGGTCCTGTATGGCGCAGATAATATGAAGGAAGAAGCACATAATGATGACACTGTTTGTCTGATAAGTTGTACATGTATTTTAGTAGTTAAGACTACTGGGGTTGTTTCACCAAGCTGTACGTAAACTAAAAAACGACTTTACACATGACTGGTTACTTGTTCTTGTGCTTAATCAGATTCTCAATGATTTTGATTCCCATCAGCTTAAGTTGAAATATGGTCTTCATAAATCAAAATTCTTGTTGCTAACAAGTGTCTCAATACAAGGTTTATAAGTTGTCAAGAGTACAGCCCATAACCATCACCACTACTACCCTTTAACTTAAAGAATATACTTTCCATTCTTACTTCAGTATACTGAAAAAAGGGTAAAGATACATTATGAAGACAAACATTTCAGTTTAGTTCCTCTTTTCTTGCATTAGCAAATGCATTTCAAAACAGCAGCTTGGGATGAAAATATTTCATTCCATGACAATTAAACAACCATCTGACACTGTTCAACTTTTTATTTGACACCACAAGAGTACGACTATACGCCATCAGTGTATCAAAGTCAATGAGGTTTTTAGGACTGTAATTTATGGGTTAATCCGTAGGAAAGCCAAGAGAACACACCTGTAGATCGCACTCCCCTCCCTGGTCACAGATGGGGCAGTCCAAGGGGTGGTTAACCAACAGAAACTCCATCACTCCTTCCCGGGCCTTTCTCGTCATCTCAGAGTTAGTCTTGATACTCCAGCCCTTCATGACGGGCATTGCACAGGCAGCAACGGGCTATGCAATACCACATGTGTATAATATTTATATTTTTCCAAAATGAGGTTGGTATGCTTACATTATCCCCTACGTTACATTGCAAATAGATATATATAAATTGAATTTTGTTTTTACAGTAGTCTATGGACAATAATCATGAAGTTGTGATATAATACAAGGAGTAATTTCCTTTTTATCACATCTTTGTATAAATGCAACACTATTTTGAAGATTGTGAAGCATTTTTTTCAAACATAATACCTAAGTAAATTTAGAATTACAGTACTCCAAAATATAATAATGAAATCAATTCGAAACCAACCCAGCAAAAACAAATTGAAGGATGCTTTGTTTTGAAGGCATTTTCATCAATGTGAATGTGTGCAAACTTTTTTCCATGTACAAGTTTTGTAGGCACATGCATATTTCAGGAAATTTATAAGAAATGTCATCATGTCATATGTGGTCTTCTTGTGGTCTTCTTGATATTCTTAGACTGAGATTTAATTGGTAAATTAATATGAAAGACAATGTTAAATTATGATTCAGAGCAGTTCAATACAGCTAAATCCTTAATAATACTTGTGAAAAAAAAAATCATAAACCAACAAATAATCATTTTAATACTAAGCTCCACTTTTCATCACATCCATATCATTTTACAAAATTGGCAACAAAACTTTGGTGTCCACTCACCTTAGCTGATTTCTCCACCTCCACCAGACACATGCGACAGTTTCCTGCAACAGAGAGCCGTTCGTGGTAGCAGAACCTAGGAATCTCAACACCGACCATGGCACAGGCCTGCAAATGGCAACAATATTTAAGGATCATTCATAAATCACACACAAAACTTGATTAATACGACTGTAGCATGTGTAACTCATAAGTTGAACATGGTAGTTATGCCTTTTCGCATATTCTCACTCAAATATCGCTAAGTCGCTGTATCGCGTGGTGAGCAAATCTCTTCTAATGCGTAAGGCTGCATGTCTGAAATGTGAATATTGATAGTATTTGAAGTCATATGTCATGCCTTCATTATGCATATATAGCAGAAATTTGGCGAATTAATTCTACATCACATTCTTATCACAAATGTTACACATGTGAAAGTCAGCTACCTGTAGGACCGTGGTCCCTGGCTCGACCATAACGCTCTGGCCATCGACGAAGACCTCGACCTTCTCTGCTGCCGGCGACGACGTGGAGATCAGACGAGACGAGGAGGGCATCAACAGCTGGCGGGTCGCTGCCCACGCACGGGATGCTGGCGCTCGAAGCATGGTGGCTGGCAAGAGGAAAGAAAGAGCTATTATTTAAATAGAGATGGTCATCTACATAATTATTGACACATGCTTCAACTTTCCGCAGTAGGCCATACCCTAAGAACATGTATGAAATTTCAGCTTCATAGCTTCACAAACCTTTTGAGGAAAATTGGAAAGTTTGAAGCGTAGCAACCATACTCTACATTCATAACTGTATTGCTCCCGTCAGTGCGTAATGCATCGGCCATTGAATAAATAACACATTCAATAAATAACACATTTTCATCACAATGCCATATTGCTTCACACGCACTTCTCTTTAACGTTTTCTGTGAAGTAGACCTCACAGACTTTCAATCATTTAGGGTCTTCATACTCTTCCAAATGTATGAAAAGAACAAGAGATCCAAAAACGTAATACTACTCTTTTATGACTAAATTACAAAGTTCGTACAACAACAGTACAAGTGGTCTACATTTTCATTACATGTATCAGTTTGAGGGAGTTCTCCAAATCTGTCAGAGCAAGAGCAGACGAGTTAGTTCCTTTAACTTAAATTAAGTAAGAGTTAAGTTTCAACTTGAGCTTCAGATTTCAAGTCATCATGACTACATGTAAGTTCAGAAGTTGAGATCGATGTCTCAGTCATGCACGTACACAATCATGCAAAAGTCAATGACTCAAACTCAAGACAATTCCGGAGAAATCTTGGTTCAAAATCATATCGCTCAGTCTAGTCTAGACATTCAAATTTGAACCAATATCTCTCTGGAATTGTCTTCAAATTCATGAATATCACAATAATTTCCTTGGCAGACGACTAATAAATAAGCAGATCACACAAACATCTTCAAATATCAGTTTACACTGTTGTTTCCACCCTTGTTTTAAGAGACCAGGGCCGTGTTTCTCGACACGATGACAATTCTAACCTCAGCTCTAACTCCGATAGTTAGCACTGAGGTGATTCTCGAAGCTATTACAACTCTAAACTCAGCTCTAAATGTTGGAACTGCTCGGACCCTGTCATATCAATTGTTCTCGATCAGACGATCCTTGAGAATAGTGACTTATGGAAAGCTGAGTTGCGTAATTAGGACTGTGAAAAGTGAATAAATTTGCATTACGCATTCTATGATAACATTTCTGGTGCATTTTGTCAAAATTCGCTAGGCATTTAGCTGTGGCAGGAAAGGGGTTTGCTTGTTTAACATCACCCCATTAAAGGCAAGATTCATGAAAAAGGTTAATAAATATTTCAAAATGTTGAGGATCATTCACGCATTCCATAGATCAGAGGGCTAGTCTAAGCAATCCAACATTTTAACACTGTTCAAATGTTGAAAATTCACTCTTGCTCGCTTATTCATTTTTTAATGACTAATTCTCCATTTGATTGAGATTTTTACATCACTGGTGAATTGAACACATGCATGTGATTACCTCTTTCTTCACTATTCAGACATTTATTTTAAGAATAGCATGTTTGCGTAGACTATCATGGTATCTTTCAACACAAATATGACCTAAATGGATAGCCTTGAAGAAAATTGATGAGGTCAAATGGATTTAACAGAAGAAAATGAGAGATTGATAGTACACCAATCTTCATGAAAGTGATACATTATACATCAAGCCATAGACTAATCAACGTTTTAAACAGTACTTTGCCACATTTTTAACAAAATCATAATCATTTCAACCTGATATTTTATCAATTATTGCGGAGTTTTGACTTGAGAAAGGCTAGACCGAAAAATCAGTCTCTATAGGACGTTGGATCCGCTGAGATTGCATCTGGCTCCTCTGAACGCTCTATTTAGAGACTGAACACTGCGCCTGTACACTGTATGGCGATCGATGCGAGTCGCCATTTTGAATATGAAAACGCTAATGATAATGCATATATGAATAAGTAACTTCACGCATGCGCATTTTTTTCCCGCTCGTTTGCCGTGTGCTGTTTTTTTTTCGTCGAACCGATTGACGATTTAGATATTCATAGCCAACAACCCGTCGAACAATCTGATTGGTCAAATTTATGTCAGACTCGAGCAGATTGAAAATGTCTGCGATAAACGTGTGATCGGCAGAAAGTAAGTCTTTAATTTTCATCTTTCTATACATTTGGTGGAATCTTAGACCTAGAATTTATAAATGTATAATATAGATCTAATTTTGATATAAGTAAATTTGTTGCATCATAGCTTGAAAGATGTTAGATTTTTAAACGAAGTCGCTATGTCTAGTTCCAAAATTCGTTTTCCCATAGACTTTGCACTAATTCCTCTAACTTTAGCGGAAACCTTGTATTTGCTTGTACACATAAGAACCTGGCCACTGTGCGTTCGGTGTGGATGTACCGTCTCTATTCGTCTCTCTATGTCCAAAAATGTCATTTTGATTAAAGAATGCCCCCGATTGAGACGGTTATTCCTGTCTAGAGAAAGGCTATCAATTTGTCTGAAAATTCTGATACTGTATCGATACACGAGATGTCACTGATATCCGACTTAGCATTCTCTTCGAGAATCGGTTTAGCATCATTGGCGCTAATGTGAGTTCTAAATCAGATGTCGCTGGCATTCTAATGCAGAAACAGGCCCCAGTTCATGCACTCTGGCCGTGCAGCGCATTAGTCACAGTACACGACTATCCGTTACGTTACGTTTATGATGTAGGCCTATTACGAGACGTACGCCGGTACAGTTCGCAGCGAAGGCGAAGCAACGGCGGCGACCATCGTTCATGATCACTTAAAACCACGCCAATATCTCCGGTTAATTTTCCTGAACATGCATGTTAGGGTTATAATCGAACTCCAATAAAAACTGGTTATATGCTCACCTCACAAAATACCGAGACCTTTCGGCCCTAAGGGGAGTATTTGCCAAAATTTCCGAAACGGCAATGGAGTTTCACAACCCGCACTGCTGTTCGTAAGTTAGGTAAAGTGCGACACATCAAGGGATGGTATCTTCAAAACGAGAATCAAAAGTGAATCCTCCTTTCTTTTTTTTTTTTTTTTTTTTTGGGGGGGGGGGGGGGGTCAAATATTCTAATGTGCTATCAATGAACGCGACTGGTGTAGGATTACTCTTCGTGCCGACTCCAGTTGTTACGCCCTCCTGGTTAAAATGATAAAGAGCTTAATAAAACATTTTGACAACAATAATCCCACAAATGCACAAGATGTCGGAAAGCGAAGAGAAATAGTTACTTCGGTATAGGCCTAAGTAATGCAGATATTTAAAATGTCAAATTTTGAATAATTCCTTATTAGTCTTTGAAACAAGCAGAGTACAGGATCTTTTATAAGTGCCCTTAACTTCCTTTAAATTTGCATTTTATCCGGATAAAAAACTCAAAGATTGCAGATACAAAATAGTTCATTAAATATATCTTATTCCAAGTTCACATCGGCTTAATGTCGTTGCTGAGCATGGGACATCAAAGCATTGAATAAAATATTTAGCTAAGAAAAATCTTAATTATGTGATTAAATGCAATGTCTCATTTTTGGCTATATAAACACACACAAAAAAAGTAAGTCCCCCTCCCCCTAAGCAAATTAGCATAACTTTTGAACGAAAAGGTTTTGAGCAAAATGATTTGGCAGGATTGTTTCTTAACTTATTGACTAACTTCCGTGTGAAAATCACATTAATCCAATCAGTCATGCTTGAGTGAGCACACATTAAAGGCAAAATTGTCACTTTTCAAAAGTCACAAGGGTGATTGTTTATGCCGTTTTAACAGTACATTTCGTCATTTCTTGTGCAATTTTTAAAGTGTATGCACTCAACCATGACACGAAAATGACTTCTCATGTTCAAATAATAGATCATGTTACAACTTTTTCAGAATATTTAGAGTTTTATTTTTTCACAGAAATAAAGGGTTCTTGAAAGTTTCAAACTCAAGAGAAATGAGTATTTGTTAAAACTACTCACTCTAACAGAACAATGGATTAAGTGTCGGGATAGGTGTCAGTGCATCCACAGATGGATGATAAACAATGAAAGGACATAAATTGTGCAGCAGAATTGGAATTCATTAAAAATGCATAATGACAGAATCTCAAACTTCCCCTTGTGACTTTTAAAAAGTGACAAATTTTCCTTTAATGTGTGCTCACTCATGCATGACTGGGTAAATTAATGCGATTTTCACACGGAAGTTAATTAATAAATTAAGGAACATTCCTGCCAAATTATATTGCTCAAAACCTTTTCGACCAAAAGTTATAATTATAATATATTGCTTAGGGGGGGGGGGGGGGTTACTTTTTTGTTGTGTTTAGTAACACTACAACTTTGTAGATTATACTTACTCTTTGATATAATGTGTAATTTACATTTTTTTAAACACATTTTATCCCTTTCTTGTCATGATTACCCATTGTCAAACCCTTGCAATGCACTCTTGCACTTGTATTTGCACCAACTTGGGGTACAAAGAGTTAAGTTGACAGTGATTATCTTTTAAAGCGCCGCGTACGTACGCTAATATTTATTAATCTGCCTGAAATCTCATTCAATTAAAAAAAAAATGCTATCAGCGCATATACATTGAAAGGGGGTTTTGATTTGCCAAAAGGTTTAATAATAATAATAATAATAATAATGGTTATTTATCTGCGCTATACACAAAAAGTATCACAGCGCTTACAATCAGATATAAAATATAAATATATACATTAAATTGCATCAACCATTGGAGTTCTCAACTGTGCCAGATGAGGCCTGGTGGCCTCTTGCTTGCTGCTTCGTTCACCAACAATTTAAGGGACAAGCCCGGTCAGCACATTATTCACAGAAGCTCTAGTATAGCACTTGAGGCCACCAGGCCCCAGATGGGTTAGCCAAGTCAAACCAAATAGTGATAGCAAAAATCATCAAAACAAATACACATTAAATAAATGAAAATATAAAACTAGATATTTGGAAAAAGATATGACTTGAGTTGTCGTTTGAAAGATGATAATGGTCGGTGTTGTTCGGATGGAAGAGGGGAGTGTATTCCAAACTCTAGATCCAGCTATACTAAAACGTTTTTCTGCTATGGAGAGGTTTGTTCTCGGAATAACAAGTTTGGTGGTATCATTTTGGGAACGTAGATTACGAGCAGGTGTGTAATGAGCAATTGTGTTTACAAGATATGAAGGACCAGTACTGTTAATCAATTTATAAATGTACAGACAAAGTTTGAACTTGACACGTGACACTTCTTGCATACTTGATGGTGAACGAGGATCAAACGCATCATATAGTTGAATATCATCGGCATAGATAAGATAGAAAAGATTGTGCTTACGAATTATAGTTGACACAGGAGTGATATAAACATTGAAGAGTATAGGGCCCATAACAGACCCTTGGGGGACACCGTATTCGCAAGTCCAAGGAGCTGAAACTTGCTCTGATATTTTAACACGAGATGTCCAGCCAGTGAGATATGAGTGCAACCATTGTAGAGCAACATTTGACACCTTAAAATTTGATTCAAGTCGTTTTACCAAGATCTTGTGGTCAACCGTGTCAAAGGCTGCACTCAGATCCAGAAGCACAAGAAAAACCGCCTTTCGTTGGTCGAAATAAGATAATGTGTCATTTTGAAGTTTTAGAAGAGCAGTTTCAGTACTAAAATTCAAAAGGTTTGTCGCCTCACAAAAAGTATACGGTAAAATCTTTTGTCAACAAGAGTCAAATGCAATTAAATAATGTGAAATAATGAAATGAAATGATATGAATAAAACAAAGTCGACCGTTTTCGAAAGTGAATACCGAACACTGACACTCTGTATTTTAACCTCAACAGTGTTACTTTCAGTTTGGTTGAATTGAAAGCGGACTATTTGATGCTCTAAGCGCAAGTCTTTGAAGCTCTTTGTGAGGCTGCCCGCCAATAACCTTTGGAAGAAAAGAGGAGAGAAATTTAACTCGTCTTGCTTCCCGAGCTAGTGTTATTTTGACATACAGCGAACGTGAATCGTTGACCTTAAAAATATTGATGATTCGAAGGTCGGTAACTTTGGAAAAGGCCACGTGAACGATGATAGTAGTTTGGGTTCATATCAGGTTAGAGAAGTAGGTTGATCAATGGCTGGACAAAGGACTGGGAGAAAAGGAGAGAAGGGGTGAGCTATGATGGCGTATTCCGGAGAGAGAGAGAGAGAGAGAGAGAGAGAGAAGGGTGTGGGGGGGGGGGAGACATAAATAGAGACAAAAAGAGGATACAGAGGGTGCATAAAAAGAGAGACAGACAGATAGAAAGAGAGAGAGAGACACACACACATACTGAGATGCAGACATACAGAAAGAGAAAAAGAGAAGAGAGATAGGGAGAGAGAGAGAGAGAGAGAGAGAGAGAGGAGGAGGGTGTGGGGGGGGGGGGGGACACAAATTATAGAGACAGAAAGAGGATACAGAGGGTGCATAACGAGAGAGACAGACAGATAGTAAGATGAGAGAGAGAGAGAAAAAAAAAAACAACTAATGAGACACAAAAATTACTGAAAAAGGTGGAAAACGGTCAGAAATGAAAGTGCGAAGAGAGAGAGAGAGAGAGAGAGAGAGAGTAGGAGAGAGGCCATAATGGCAACTGTAAGACAGTTTGAGGAGAAACGGCGAGCGAAAACAGGAAGGGAGAAGAAGATGGAAGCGGCCCAGAGTTTTGTAGCCCCCCCCCCCCCCCCAACCCCCTCCCCCTTCTGAGCGACAAAGGAGGGTTCGTAGCTGGATTGATAACGATACGCATCTCGCTTTCTCTTTTCTGTATACAATTCTGTCATCGCTAAATTTGTCTTTCTTAATGGTTTGTTTCTTTCCATGTTGCAGTTCTATTGTTTCTTTATTTGTCCTTTTCCTCATTCACCCAAATATCCTTCCCCTATCCCTCTCTCGACAACAAATGTGTTCCTGAACAATATTATAGATTCCACAAGTGCGGTGCGTGATGATGGGGTAGACTGGTATATAAGCTACTTCGCGTCTGATTTCGTTTTAGTTGAATTCTCCATTTACATCTCTCATTCTTATTTCTTTTTCGGACGCTGTCTGTTCCCCCCCCCCCCCCAACCCCCACCCCACCCTCCCAACCACCCTCCCGAGAGCGCCCCACGCGTCTGATTCTCGCTTTCATCGTCTACTTTCATCAGCGGTGTAAAATATTTCGTTGAAATTACAAACCCTTATGCATGATAAGGTTAAACGGTTGAATGGAATGGATCTAACGCAAACCATCATGGAAAAATACAATAATGTTTCTAGAATATCTCAATTTAAAATTATCGTTGAACTTTTCGCTGGTCACGCTAGTAATGTAATAATGGCGTATACACATTAATCGTTATTTAGATAATTCATTTGAGCGTTTTTCTGTCTTCTGGCTCGATTTATGAATGTCCTTTCCTAGTTTTCGACTTTTTTGTTGCTTTTTAAAATGTGGCGAATGAAATTTTACCCATGATTTTATGGTAAAAGAAAGCAACCACACAAACAAGAAACATTGCAACATTCTGTCGTAAAATTCAATGCCTTAGCTCGGGGGTCAAACAATATTACCCAGGCCCAATTGGTTCATTCTATAGACAAATAAAGAACATGTCATATCGACCTGTACCACAAGCTTCATTCAAGACGATAGATAAGTGCTTGTAATACAGGATTAATTTGATTTTAGATCGCATGCAGTTGCGTTACGCAGCGAGCAGGTGCATTTGAGATGTGAAAAACGCTTTCTCCGGCAGAGGGGTATCCATTTTGATTTCTGTGTTCCACAAAGATACGTTTCATCTCCGTGAAGAGGAGGGGTGTGTACCGCGACACGTCTCTTCTGTAACAGGGGGGAGATAGAATCCGATATGAACCGAACATGTTCACAAGTTGCGACGTAATTAAATGCAGAGCTCTGCGAGAGGTGCGAAACTCCATGTTGTTTGTCTGTGTGTTTATTGTATACCCCTCGAGTTGCATGACACGTTTTAGGATTGTTGTGGTATTTTCATGAACTGGTGGGGGAGGATAATGGCGACTTGTTGGAGTGATGTCGCCGCCATGGACACTATCATGCAAAGGCTTGTAAAATTAAAGAAAGAGGTTGGTGCATGATGAGATGGAGGAGAGGGAGAAAGAGGTGGATGGAGATGAAATTGATAAGAAGAAAATAAGGAAGAGGGATAGAGGACAAACAGGAAAGAAGTTAAAGACGAAGAAAAACAGGAAGACAAGGAAACTTAAAGAAGACGACGACGAGGGGAATATAAAAATAAGAAGGAAAATGAGAATATGAGGACAATAAACTCGGCAATGACGAGAAGAAGACCAAAGCTGAAAAATAAGTTTAAAGAAAAAGTACAAAGTTACATGCAGGCCCGTGCATTCTTGTATTCTAATTTGTTTATGTATTCCTGAATTGTATACATTCTTGTTTTCTGTCAGGAACATGATGTTTAACAGTTTTAATCAGTCTTACTATTCCGAATTAAGTTTTTGATGTAAATGATGATTACAAAGTTGTAGCAGGCTATGCTTAGCATAATAACTGTAATCATGGTAATAATAGAATTTTTCAGTATTTTGATGTGATCTAGTACATACAAAGCAATGAAGGGTACATGTATATATTTTTTAGTGTAAGTTTGCCAAACGCATTCAAATAATACATCGAACGTATATTATGTGTCAGTAGTAAAACAAATTTCGAATCCTCGTTATGTCCAAAGAGTACATCATCAACAGATACACTCACCACACGCTTCTTAGCGGCGCCGTTTATGATCGTACGCACGTGCGTGCAAACAGTGCATTTTGTGCAGACAGGCGCCACGCACGTGCGGAAAGCAAACACGCATAGACCACCCGACGAGCAAGTGCGCGCACACGCCCAAATAGTTTTGGAACGATATTAAAAAAAAAAAAAAGTTACAGCGGTCAGATAAATGTCGTTATCTCATTGTTGGGCACTTTGATATCCAAATACACACTCACATCATAACAAACACGCATGTCGTTACAAAGAAACCTCAAAACAAGTAAACACCCGCGTACATAATCTGCACTTCGTCGCCATTTTGCTTGCATTACGATATCAGGGACTAGCGTGAATGGCAAATCATAATTTGATTTTGACTCATGGGATATCTCGTGAAATATGACAAGGGTTCTTTCGTCATTCAAATATCATCATAGTCAAACCAGCGCTGAAAAATCACGCAAGGAAACAAGATAGTTGGTCTTTATGTACAGGTAACTTTCATTTTCAATGAAAACAAAGGGAAACGAAAACATAATGGTCCTAATAGAAAGGCTGTCGTTAAAGAAAGTTCCAGTTGTTTCAATGGTACGTTTACAAAGTTTTTATATCTTTTGTAATAAGTTGTTCGCTACATTTTCATCATAGTCAGACCAGCGCTGAAAAATCACGCAAGGAAACAAGACAGTTGGTCTTTATGTACAGTTAACTTTTATTTTCAATGAAAACAAAGGGAAACGAAACATAATGGTCTTAATAGAAAGGCTGTCGTTAAAGCAAGTTCCATTGTTTCAATGGTACGTTCATAAAGTCTTTATATCCTTTGTTATAAATTGTTCGCTACATTTTCATTAAAACAATGGAGAAATTTAATCCAAAGCTAATTTCATATATTATGGTGTGCTATACTGAACCTAAGCCTGAGAATATAGATGGAAAAACAACAAAACGTTCGTTATGATCAACGGTATGTAATGTGATTGTTTTACCGCTTTCTCCTGATTTCTTGTGTTGAGTTGTGTGTTATCCTTTCATTATATGGTACAGCGAAACCTGTATATAAAGGCCACTCAAGGGAGACGAAATGCGGTCTTTATAATCAGGTATTTTCAGGTACAGGTTGATTTAGTTAGATTTCAATGAAAATCGAGCGGAACATTAAAGTGGGTCTTTATATAACAAGTTTTTACTGTAAAATGTAACGAGTGTCTATGGGAGAGTGGGAGGGGCACATGGGGTCTTGATGGGAACCGAGCTGGCCCCTCCCCTGAATCGAATACTGAAATACCCCCCCCCCCACAAACACACACACACCTACCGCCCCCCCCCCCCCCTCCACTGAGCCGTCACACCGCCCAGGCCAGGCCCCGAAAAGTGCCCTGCCTTTTTGACACCCCTTCCTTCTGTTTTCATCCCCGAAGCACCGGCGATGCAAGAAGGCGACCAATCCGTTGCACTCCAGACTGGCCCTGTCTGGGATGTCGTAAACGCTGGACATTGGTAATAAAAATTACGACTGATTGATCTCTGTGCATGACATCTGTCCCACCCACAAAACGTAAAAAAGGTAATAACACAAAAACGTTGTGAATCTTTCACTTCTTTGTGTAGCGTTGTGCGACAGCATACATCAAACTCATCGAAAGTACAAACATACCCCGACCAGAGCAATAGTCGTTAAAAGAATATTTACTACACTTGTTATGACCACCCTTATGCTGATAGAATGACAGATCAAAGAATGACTTTCCACACACACACCTGTCTTTGGTTGACCGCACTATCTATTCTCACTACGGGTGAGAGTGAGCATTTTGGGAGAAAGTAATGATCAATTAAAATATTTCACTCGCTATCGCATGGTTGCAGTTTGAAATATATCAAGTTGAATTAATCATGATGGCTTACAAATATCACCTAATCGGATATTTACAAGGATGTTTCATTTTGTTTTCGCAGAATTATACAATTGATTGGTGACTGTCGGAAACGTAAAATCATAAAAAACGAGCTTTATAGTATTATACTATATTTTCTAAAGACTACGATTCGTGTAGAGCAGTGAAAGGGCAGTGATACAGATAAGCCATTAACGTATAACCACCCCTGAATCTGAGGACATGTGGTATAGTTGTGAGAGCTCATGGCTCAAATAGAGCAATTTTAAGTTCAAACCCCGACCCGGTGTGTACACCCTTGGACAGAGTACTTTTTTTTGCTCATGATTGTCCCTCTCAACCCGGGTCAATTAGATGGGTACCTGGCACCAATATATTCCTGGTTTAATCAGATCAATGACATCTAACATCTGCAATTCTTATTACAATATATTAACTAAAACTTGGCTAATACTCGAATGTGTTGATTGGGACATGCTCGTGTTATTCATGCAGACCGGTATTCAGGGGGGCATTTCATCAAAGGACTCGTCAGACATTTTATCCGACAAATTTGCTCTAATCCAATCAGATGCAAGCATTTCAGTAGCTTGTAACAGCTTGTCGGATAAAACGTCCGACAAGTCCTTTGATGAAATGCCCTCCAGAAGGCCCGTTTTTCTAATGTTAAACTCAACATAAGGGGAGGGGGGCACGACTCACAATCAAAAATCAGAGTCGTTATTCACAAAGTATAAGGACATGTTGAATTTCATATTGTGAATAGTGGTCTTCAGGAAAATAAACTTTTATTGATTTAATATGTGTGATCTAGCCTTCACGTTTTAATATTATAGGCAGGTCCAAGTTTTGTTCTCAGGGTGGTGAATTTTCATGTTGCTTGAAACAAATTATACTTGGCATCATTTTAAAGCCAACATATTATGAATATGGATTTTTGAAGGGAAAAAATATGAATATCTAATCATTAAGTGATAATAAATTAATACATTTGCATATCATGCAGATCACGGTAACGCGTTTGACATCTTATATATAGACATATATCAAGATTTTTTAAAAGGATTTGAATACATTTCACCCATTAAAAGTATTCACCTTATGTCCCATTCAAGAGTTGTCTTAGCTATAATTTTTGATACATTAAGTAATTAAATATACAAAATAGATACCGTCCAAAATGTTGATGTCCCACGTGATAGTTTTTTGGGCTTTAGTTTTGTACTACTAGTTGATGTAAGAATTTATATTGCCAATAATCTGTGATAACATAACATGGCATTGAATTGACTCATGTTATTATTGTCTAGTGCTGGCTAAATTAGAATTGGTCACCCGTGGGACATGTGGTAACATGTAGGAAAAGTTTGATAGAGATGTGTGCAACTTTTAAAATCTCTAGCTTCTCTCCAATGAAAATGAAAGAAAGTTGAGTCCTTTGTAAGGAATCTGTATTTCTTTGACTTTTAAATACGTTAAGATTAGTTTTTGCTAATGATGGGCTATAGAAGACATTAATCAAGGTTATCATCACATCTGAAAATGCGAATGAATAACCATGTACTAATTGAATCAACATTTTTGTCTTGCTTGAATCACAATTCTCACACAGTGCCAGGTAGAACATTAATTGAATACACAAGTCATTTGTGAGAATGGTACATTTTACTATCTGACATTCTTCAATGCATTGTAAATATGCTGTGTCACCTTTCTATGAGACATGTGTTCATACTTGGTTTCAAAAAGTTTTGATAATAGTATTATTACTATTAAATAATCAGAGTATTTAACTATCATAGTAAAAGTAATGCCAGGAACAATAATACTCGTATAAACACCAGCAATCGCAGTAGCATTAGTAGAATAAGAGGAGGAAGAAAAAGAAGAAGAAGAAGAAGAAGAAGAAGAAGAAGTAGTAGTAGTAGTAGTAGTAGTAGTAGTAGTAGTAGAAGTAGAAGTAGTAGTAGAAGTAGAAGGAGTAGTAGTAGTAGTAGTAGTAGTAGTAGTAGTAATAATAGTAGTAGTAGTAGTAATAGTAGTAGTAGTAGTAGAAGTAGTAAAAGTAGTAGTAGTAGTAGTAGTACTAGTAGTAGTAGTAGTAGTAGTAGTAGTAGTAGAAGTGTTTGTATAAACACAACAAAAAAGTAAGTCCCCCCCCCCCCCCGTAACATTTCATCGAAGAGGTTTTGGGCAAAATAATTTAGCAGGATGGTTTCTTAACTTATTGACTAACCTATGTGTGAAAATTACATTAATCCAATTAGTCATGCATGGGTGGGCAAATTTTAAAGGAAAAATGTCACTTTTCAAAAGTCACAAGGGTAATTTTGGGGTTCTGTCATATGAATTTTTGATGGATTCCATTTCTGGTGAATAATTCATGTCCTTTCAATGTTTATCATCCATCTCTCGATGCACTTACACCTATCCCGACACTTACCCCATTGTTCCGGTTGAGTGAGCACCGTTTAACAAATACTCATCCCTCTTGAGTTTGAAACTTTTAAAAACCCTTTATTTTGGTGAAAAAAAAGTAAAACTGTGGATATTTTGACAAAGATGTAACATGACCTGTTATGTACACATAATTAATAAGTCATTTTCGTGTCATGGTTGAGTGAAAACACTTTAAAAATCGCACAAGAAATGCCAAAATGTATTGTTAAAAAGGCATAAACCATCGTCCTTGTGACTTTTGAAAAGCGACATTTTTGCTTTTAAAATTTGTCCACTCATGCATGACTAACAGGATTAATGTGATTTTCACACATAAGTTAGTCAATAAGTTAAGGAGCAATCATGCCAAATTATTTTGCCCAAACCTCTTCGATAAAAAGTTATGTTATTTTGCTTGGAGGGGGGGGGGGGGGGGCTTACTTTTGTGTGTGTGTGTGTGTGTGTTTCGATATCAGTATGAGAGGTGTAAAAGTAGTAGCACTCATAGAATTCCAACACTCAAGGTTGAAGGTCAAATGTACTCCACCAATGAAGATAAAGCGAATGCCTTGAATAATCAGTTCTCATCAGTCTTCACGCACGACAATAACACATCAGCACTACCTGACAAGGGCCACTCACCGTACGAGCCAATTGAGAACCTTCTCATTAGCAACCCAGGTGTCAATAAACAACTACAGGGACTCAAGATAAACAAGGCTACTGGTCCTGATGAGCTGCCAGCCAGAATGCTGAGGGACTACGCAGATGAGATTACACCTCTTCTTACCCACCTCTACCAACAGTCCTATGATAGTGGAGTCCTACCAGAGGATTGGTTGAGAGCTAGGGTAGCAGGCATATATAAAGCAGGAGACAAAAGTGACCCATCTAATTATAGACCTGTGTCCCTCACATGCATCTGCTGCAAGATCCTTGAGCACATCGTTTTGAGCCACATGTCCAAGTTTTTGGCAAAAAATGACATCCTCACTCCCAATCAACATGGATTCCGGCAAGGACGTTCTTGTGAAACCCAGCTTGTGGAAGCCGTTAATGATTGGGCTAGCAACATCAACCAGCAGCACCAAACTGACGTGATCTTCCTTGATTTCAGCAAGGCATTTGACAGGGTGTCACATCGAAAGCTAGTTCACAAGCTGAAGTACTACGGCATCCAAGGACCAACTATTAACTGGATCCAGGGTTTCCTGACTGGCCGATCCCAAACTGTGTCGGTAAATGGAGCCACATCACCATCAGCGGATGTCCTCTCTGGGGTCCCTCAGGGATCAGTCCTTGGTCCAGCATTATTTCTCTTGTACATCAATGACATATGCGACAACGTATCATCATCAATAAGATTGTTTGCAGATGACTGTGTCTTGTACCGCAGCATCCACATGAGAGATGACCACATAGCCTTACAGCGAGATCTTTCCACACTGACAGAATGGGCAGACCTGTGGGATATGTCATTCAATGTCAAGAAATGTGCCCACATGTGCATCTCCTTGAAGCGGAATCCCTTGACCTTTGACATGAACATCAATGGGAAAGCAGTTCCCAAAACTACCTCCTATAAATATCTTGGAGTCACAGTGACTGACAACCTGAGCTGGAATACTCATGCACAGAAGATTCAAGCTAAAGCTGCAAGAACTCTTGGAGTTGTTCGTCGAGCCCTTGGGAAATGTGACCAGAAAGTCAAGGACATTGCATATAAGCAACTTGTGCGACCGCAGCTGGAATATGCCTCAAGTGCATGGAATCCACACACACAGAAAGAGATCAAACTCGTAGAGGGCATACAGAGACAAGCTGCCAGATTCGTCCTACATGATTACAGAAGAGAATCTAGTGTCACCACCATGCTGTCATCTCTTGGCTGGGACACACTTCAACACCGCCGCTTGCTCAATCAATGCGAGATGCTCTTCAAAATACACCACAATCTTGTTCAGATCTCTCTGCCTCCTGGAATCCGGCTCATCTCCGGCATCACCAGACCACAACGAGCACAACATCACAGCCACAACCTCCGATTTACTCAACCATTTTGTCGAGTTAACTGCTACATGTACAGCATGTTTCCCAGGGCAGTCCGTGTCTGGAACGCTCTCCCAAGCAACGCTGTCAATGCAACCACCATCCAGGGCTTTAGGGGAGGGGCACTACCCGTCATACAGACCCTAGTCGTTTTTGCCAACGGAAAAATAAATTTTTTACATATTTTCCGGATATTTTCTGGGTATTTTTTTTTTAACTGGATATTTTTTGAGTATTTTTCTGAAAAATACTCCAAAAATAGCATATTTTTAGGATATTTCTTGAAAAATACTCTAAAAATATATTTTTAAAAACGTATTTTTGGGGTATTTTTTAGAATACCAAATATAAGGAATATTTTTTCTGTATTTTTTAATCTTCATTATCAGCATTCTTGTGAATTTGAAAATTTTTATAAAAAATATTCTAAAAATAGTGTATTTTGGGGGTATTTTTGTCAGTTTCAACTACAAGGAGTATTTTTCGGGTATTTTTAAATCTCATTATTAACACCCGAGATAGCAAATTGATGTTGGGCCAACCATTTGCATAATATGAATGTAATATTATTAAAAAGACAAATAATCCTAATCTCATATATGTAATAATCCCAATTCAGTCTAATCCTAACTAGCACTTAAAGCAATCACTGTATGACCCAAGTGGTATATCAATACAGGACATTTACTACATGTACTTGAAAACATTTTGTTAACTGACATGCTCATGAATATTCATTAAGCCTTTCTTCATGTGTGTCATAATTTTGTACTTTTAAACATATAACCTCCAAATAACCAGATAAAAGAAGTATTGAAGTATATACCAATAAATTATTTGAAGTTTTAACATAAAATAGGGAATGCCACCTACTTAAGTGAAGACAATAATGATAACAACAAAAAAAAATGTTCTTTTTATGTAAGATATGCTAACCAATATAATTATATAATTATAAACGTACTACTATATATATGAATGTGTGTAAATGAAAGAATACGAAATAGGATTGGAATAGGATGGGATTAGATTAAGTACTAGTGTGAGTTAGGTCTAAGTAAGCCAGCCATATGATTTGGAATATCCTAAAATAAATTAAGGGAATAAAATCTATCAATATTTTTGTGTAGATCAAGATTTTTAACGACGTTGATTCATCTGGGATTCTTGTGTATTTGAACATTTTAAAAATATATTTTTAGAGTATTTTTGGTCACATAAATTTGACATAAGAAAAATGCTCTAAAAATATATTTTTAACGTACAGTTTTCACGTTCCAAAAACGTACGAAAAAAATATATTTTTAGGGTATTTTTTAATTATATTTTTAGGGTATTTTTTAAAACAAAAATACCCTAAAAATATATTTTTTGGGTGATTTTTTGGATATTTTTGCAATATTTTTGCAATATTTTTTTTCGAGCAGGGGACTATGGCACCGCCCCTGCCCCTGAAGATGTTGTAACGAGGGACACACCTGCACCACCTGCACACTGCACCCTGCACATTGTACATAGTGCACGGCGAACAACCACCATCACTTCACCAGCAGCACATCACCAACAGCACGCACCACAGCACAGCCCTCTCCAGGACAGCGTTCACGTTTTTGGGAGAGTAATTCTTCAAGGTTCAAGGTTCAAGAAGTAGAAGAAGTAGCGGTGAGCCTTCACACAGTGTGGCGGGACTCCGAATTACATAAAGTACATATTACACAACTACATAGTACAGATACACTATGATAATTGTCGCTGAGATGTTTATGTGGGCGAAGAATACGATTTTTGAAAGCATGACTACTTCCGTAATCTGATCACGTCCTTAACAAGTCCGACACAATGTGTAAATTCCAAGAAACCAATATGTTTATCAACATGACGTATCCAAGAACAGAGAAGTTTGATTGCAGTACATTCAAGGACACCGTAAAACACGAAATGGTTCAAAGATGAATTCAACACCTCTACATGTATGTGGATTCTGCGTTGTATCCTAAAAGACCCAGGACTGAACAAGACACCGACGTTAAAGAGTGAAGAACTATATATAAATATCAGGTTTTAAATACTTCAGCCCTCCTTTTTGTCGATGAATCTACACCTTATCTCATTATTGTGGTTTAAAGCGCTGGTAACAGGTGCATTTCTGTCTATTTCATCAGTCCCCACCATTCTGTTCATACCTTGGAATGATAACCAACAAAAGCCAAATCTGATGATTAAACGAAGACACCGAAAAGCACTCATAGTCAATGTGCCTGCATCGTTCCTAGGCGCGAGGAACCACTATCCTTGATTTTTTCTCTCTGAGTACGTGAAAAATGCTGGGGTAACTAGGTCAAGGAGAATAAATTATATAAATGGCAAACGTTTACTGGAGGTGTGAATGTAGGTATATATAGCCATGATTTCAAGAAATGCTTTCCAATTCGAATGCTAAGTATTCAACAGAATAACATGAACATTAGTATTTTATCTGCATTATTTTTTCTTACTATTATTATACAATTATCGTGGAATGATAGAAGACATTTTGACATCCAATGCACCAGAAATCATTTATTACATAAACTTGTCTTTCATTATTCAAAAAACAATTACTTCAGAGATGTTAGGATGTCAACAAGAACTATGCGGGGATCCTGTCATTCGATTTGTGAAAGAATGTGACGTCACATGTCCAGTCGAAGGCCCTCACGACTCCAAAATCGCAGCAAATCGTATCTTCTGCGGTGACCTTAACATGTAATTCCATATTCGCTTCCCATCATTTGCTTCGTACGAGACAATGTCACCGTCAAATAAAAATGAGATGAGTTCTACCCATCTGCACAACAGGTGCAATTCGGTTACAGTCATGCGCCCTGTGTTTTTGGTCAGTTTCCTTTGTCGGTCATAAAAAGAACACGCAAAGCAAATAAAAAGCAAAGTGATATTAACCGTGTGTTCGTGGACAGTATAAAGGGTCGAGGCGCATTTTTTTTAATGAGAGAGAGGTGGGAGAGGGAGCGTGATTGAGAAAGTGAGAGAGAAGGGTGGTGGAGACAGGGGGACAGGGGGAAGAGAGAAACGAAGTGGAAGAGATGCGGGAGGAGACATTCATGCATTCATGGGGTGAAAGAGAGAGAGTGAGGGAGAGAGAGAGAGAGAAAAAGGGGATATATATATATATATATATATGTGTGTGTGTGTGTGTGTGTGTGTGTGTGTGTGTGTGTGTGTAGGAGAGAGAAGGGGGGGGGGGATGAGTGTATTAAACATACATAAACACACACATACACATAAACACATGTATATGTGTATATGGGTGTGTGTGTGTGTAAGAGAGAAGGAGCGAGGGAGAGAGAGGGAAAGGACGGGGAGGGAGATAACGAGAGAGCGACATAAGATTGGTAAAACAGAAAGGCAGTCAGATGAAGGACAAAATCGAAAATACATTTTGGTGTGGGAAAGAAAATGAGAGGATGAGAGTGGGACAGAAGAAGAGGTAGTGGAAGAGAAAAGGTAAAAAAAAAAAGCGCGAAATGGTTGGTAATGATGAGCGCTCGATGCTTCGGCGCCTTTTTCCTGAGCGTTCGTTTGAGTGGTGAGAGAGACAGGTGGTACGGAAGCGGCCATCCTGACTCCCCTACACGTCCCCCATTGTTACTCCTCAGTCGCTGCATGCACTTACTGCTTCGTCCTTCTACCAAGTTACAGGGCGACTGAAGAGCCCTCGATTTTTATGATTTGCTGCTCTTCTCATCCTTTCCCCCACCCCTCCCCTCTTCCTCTTTTCATCCAGCTTTCTACCAGTCATCTGCCTCCTATACCTAGCCAGCTTCATGGAAGCGCCATCTCGCTCTCTAAACAAGACGAAATGTTGCTGGCGGTAGGATTTACCCAGTGTGTATTTGATATGACGATGAAAAAAAAATCCTTTTTGGCAATTGGATAATGCGAGTTGATATTCATGGCCTGTGTCTTGTGTTTGTGCTAGATTTTATTGTTTCTCACTCTCATTCTACATCATGTTGATATTGTGTTATTATATGTCTCTTTCTCACTTCGTCTGTCCACCCACCCCTCCCCCTTTCCACACACACATACACACAGACACACACACACACACACACACACACGCACAAACACACACACAAGCACAAACACACATACACACACACACACACACACACACACACACACACACCCTTCTCTATGTCTCTATCAAGCATATGCCCTTAATTTCCACGTTCTAGCTTAATATCCGGGTTCACATGCACGTGTTGATACATTTTAACGTAAAAAGATTCTGGTATCTTAAATCCTTTAAGTTATCGCTTTGTATCAAAGGCACTCACAGAAATTTAAAATATATACATATATAAATATAGAAAATTTGATTGACTGGAGTATAGCTAAAGTGAGTTGTACAGACTGTTTCGCCGGAAGGCTCATCAGCAACTAACTAACAAAATACAAGGCACAGGGTGGCCCCCAGTGTAGAAAACGTGGACGTGTTACATCTGAGTTTGTTCCCTCTTATTTATCTCTGTTCATATTTATGACTTAATGAATGAAAAGCGTTCATCATTAGGAGAACAAGACTTCTACATAATAGTATATCATATACATAAGAGTCATATTTTATGACACCTCCTCACCTATCGTTAACCTTGTGTATCTGATGCAAGATTAATCCACCAACCAAGTCCTTCCTGAAATATGAATCAGCCTCCTATGCCCATCATTTAGGGTAGGACATAGCTTCTGGTGAATTACTAATTAACTCTGATTTAGCGATGGCCAATCAGGTGGCTGCTGAGTTCTGAAATGTTCCATTGGACCAGGTGACGCACATGTAGCGAAAGAGAGAGAGAGAGAGAGAGAGAGAGAGAGAGAGAGAGAGATGGAGAGAGAGCAGAGAGAGGGAGAGAAAGAGAGCACAAAAATGTTGACCAATCAGAGAAGACGAGATGCGAGCAGGTGGATGCGTTACCTGGCAACGGGATGCTGGGAGAGGGATGGTGCGGGAAGGAGGGGCGGTGTATCAGCCGGAGAGGAGGACTCCGGGGGGCTTATATCTGGAGGCGTTTTTGGTCAGAGCGTATCAGTCCTTCTTCAGGAAAGTGGTGGACTCACGTAGCGAAGAAGCCCCTTTAAACTGACCAAAGAGATTGCTAATCTTTGCATCGATTGAACTTGCATCTGGATGCTGTTTTCATTGTTATCTTGAGACTCGCATCTATTTTGAGACGATATTGTGAACGACCAACGCAACAAAGCACTACAGCTTCTTATCCCGCTGAAATGTTGACGAGTTTTGGAGTCGCCGAGCTCTGGGTGAGTTTTAGCTTAATATTTGTTTCCCGTCATCAGAATTAAGAATGTTATTTTTCCTGCCATTGTAACATGAAGGCAAATTTGATTTGTGATTGAATTACAACTTAAAAACTTTGTAGAACCTTGGGTTTAGTTTAATTGTAGTATATCACAACGTCTATTTTTCAGTTAAATGTTTCTAATGTAATTATTTATCAAGATTTCGTGTTTTTTTTTTATCTCAACGAAACATCACGGCATTCAAAGTTTGAAATTCCAACAAACGGATGTTCGGAAGCAAGAATATGAAATTCGAAAGCTACAGCTTTTTTAAATTATCATGATAAATTACCTAAATGATATGAATTGATGACTTGTATGGTGCATTTCCTTATCAGTAAAGTCAATCCTCTTTAATCAGTCTCAACTACGGTACAACAGCAATATATCGACATAGTTTAGGCATGTTAGGTTTCCGTTTAACCGTTATCCATAATGCCGTTGAAGGAAGCTCTGTTTCACATATTCGATAGGCCTACCACTGGGCGATTTGTTACCCTTTTTACTTGGGAGTTTGCTTGATATATATCCAACATATTTAGGAATTTGGAAATTGAAAATAATTTTGACCCCTTTTCATTCATGACTAGCTCAAATAAAGTGTAAAAAGATGTACAATGGTTTTAGTATAATCGTATATGATAGGTAAATGTATTAGAAAAAATACACTTTCATACCACTGCGTGTCTCCTTCTGGTATCTTTATCTAAAAATGATACTTTTGCTATTATAATAATTTGAATAGATGAGCGGTAATTCTATCAAAATTATTGATACCATTGTGAATTTGTATCGGTTTTATCTTACCACTCTCTCTACCATTGGATAAAAATGATTTCATTTTAAATCTGAGATACGCAACATATCTATGTAATCAATTCATTTGCATAAGGAGACAAATATATTGACGCAATAGAGCAATTTAGTACACGACCACAATACAATAATAGGGAAGTGGAGTGGGTGGTAGGGGTGCATATCTGCCCCCATCGTGTTGTCTACCTACAATGAAAGTGCGATTTCCATGGACCAAAAGAGTCCTTTCCTCTTGTCGCATTTAAACACACAAATAAAAGGTTTGTGTTTATCGCTTACCTCAACTGAACGCCTATATTTCTTAGCCCTTTGCGTGTCACAAAAACTGCTGTCCTGTGGGTTCTGAGTGTGTTTCTTGTGCAAAAATACATAAGTGGTGCATAGAGGGGTAACGGAATTTTCAAATAAAGCAGGAACAATTCATACATACATACTTCCATACATACACACATACATACATACAACATAAGATACTGCAGTATTCAATGTTTTGAATACAGGGGATTTTATGATTTGCTTACTTTGCAGGACAGTATTTACATTATTTTCATGGCATGATTTGCTCCTTTTTGGAATACTTTTACAATTGACATGAAATGTTAGCTCATACCTGATGTGTTTCAGCATACATCTACAAATTCTTAACATGATTTCCGGATATATTTTGCCTTTATGACACGATTGTTTATCTACGCGTTTTGATAAAATTAGCGGTTTCTTGTCTACTTTTACCGATTGCAAATTGCTCTCAAATGGTTTATTTTCCCTTTGGAATTACATTAAATAACTTGAAACTGAAAATGTGATAAACAGAAAAAGGAACAAGTGAGGAAAAATATGCAAAACAATCTTTATTAAAAGGTGACGTATTTCATACGTATAAATCGATATCTCCCACGTCCTGTTTCCAAACGACAAAAATTAAGCTGAAATATTTTAGCAATCTCTCCCTTTCTTGTCTCTCCCATCTGTTTGCCTCTCATACTTCCCTCTCCCTTCCCCATAATTTCCCCTTTTCATTCCATCTATCTTTATATCCCTCCTTCGCTCTTCCTCCTCCCCCTCTTCATTTCGTCTTTTATCTACACCTAGCAATCAAAGCTGATATGATTTCGCTTTCTAATGCGTGCTTAGTCACTCTGCACCTATTAATAAACCCCAACACTCCATATAACTCACGCAGTGGGCCATTGTGAATAATTCATATCCAGTTCATCGTTTCTTTTGTTACGTCACCCTGTGCAGGTGGTTCGAGCTACGCATTAGCGAGTCCCCCCTCCGCGATCCACACCCGACGAGAACGCGACGCACGAACGTGCAGCTTGCGAGAAGAATTGACCGTTTATGTCTGGCGCCCCGTGGTTCGGGTGAGTGAACTCCCGATCAAAATACAATAACGACGACGATGATCACCCGTATCAACATAGCCATGGCGTCTTAACTTAACCAGGGAGAAAACTGGGTTGCATTCAAGCAAGAGGTGATCATTGCATTGAACACGGGGTCTTTGCTGTATCAAAAGCGGCAGTTTATTCACAGTCAAGTCTTGTGTGATAGTCCGGTTTCGCCAAGAGATTGCCTGCTCGGCGGTATCGCAGCAGGCGATTGGATAAATCTTATCACCTCGTGACATGATCAACAGCTGAGCGCCCGGAACGCGGTACCTGATTGCTCGACTGCTCTCGATCACCGCGACATTTGATTAGTCTATTCATGGCATCACGTGTACCGCACAACGCCTTGACGCCAGTTATCTCTTCACCTGATGGTCACATTCCTTGTATCACGACGTCTGATTGGTCAACTCGCCTCATCATGTGACGCTGTTTGGCACGAGCTCAACGTGCAAAACTTTGGTCTCAGACTTGCAGTCATGCAGGTCGCCTCATGCTGTTTTGTTCGTTCGGCTCGCGTCAAACAGCTGCCACAAAACCATCGGAAACATCCAGAAAGCTAGCCGTGTTCATTATTCAACAATGTCCTTGGACTCCCTCTCTACCCTCCCTCTCTCTTTCACTTGTGTAGTAATAAAATGTTTAAAATATGCGTACATGAAACACGTTTAAATAATGTTTATGTTATACTTAGGATGTTGTTAACATGGGCTAACGAAGATACATAACATAATATAACAAAGAAACATATCACACATGTTAAACAGTGTACAACAACTTAATATTAACAATGAAACAGGAACGAACGAAAAATAAAGTCAGGTTTGTAATGAATTTCTGGGGAAAGTCTGATATTACAGTAATCATCCAATGACACACACTCAAAGATCTACCCAAAATGCCATTGCAATGTATTCGACTGCACACCTTACACACATTTCCAAATACACACTACTAGTAATTTGAATTGTTAAACAAGTGGTTCATCCAGCTATGGCTAGTTTTAATCAAGAAATTACTAGTCATGTGCTAACTTAGAATAATTACATCGATATCAAGAGGGGCACCAATTGCCGTAAAACATCCCTAGAAATGGTACACCCAAACCAACAAACATGTGTAATCCGTTATATCAGGAATAATTACATTTTGTTTTTAAATTGGGTGCCACCTAAGCATTGAACAGTATTTACTCTTAAATTAAATGCGTGAGATTATAGGGGGCGTAACGTTTATTTCAATAAAAATAACTGTGATGAAAACGAGCCAACACAGTCAGCAATTTCGAATCGTTATTGATTGAAACTTTATTTTCCAGCTGAAACAACCAAGTAAATTTCCATAGATATTAATAATAATAATAATAAACCATGTTTATATAGCGCATAACACATATACATAAGAAAGTCTCTATGCGCTTCAAGGAGCAAAGAAAAAGAGAAATGAGGTTACTGAGTTCCTTAAATCATTTTGCCATTTGGAATAAGTGTGTTTTAAGAGCAGACTTAAACCTATCTAGGGTGTTAATATTCCTAAGACTGTCAGGGAGGCTATTCCATAAAACTGGAGCAGCATGGGCAAATGAGCGTTCACCATATGTTCGTGTAAGTATAGGAGGAACAATAAACAAATTCTTTTTACATGATCGAAGATTTCGTGTTGGTTTATATACAGTGAGTAAGTCATTTAGATAAGCAGGAGCTAATCCATGAAAACATTCATAGGCTAATAACAATATCTTGAACTTAATGCGAGACTGGACTGGTAACCAATGTAAATTACGTAAGACAGGGGATATTGAAGCATGTTTCCTCGTACGTGTAACAAGTCGCGCTGCTGAATTTTGTATAGTTTGTAGTCTTTGAATTTGGCGAAGTGGTAATTGAAAAAGGAGACTATTGCAGAAGTCAAAATGACACATAACAAATGCGTGAACCAAACGTTCAGTTGTACTTCTATCAATAAAATCACGGATTTTACCAATTTTGTAGAGTGCGAACGAAGCTGAACGGCATTTTTGTGTGATGAAATTGTCAAATGTAAGCTTATTGTCGAAAATTACCCCAAGATTTCTACATGTTTTGGTAGCTTTAATTTGCTTTCCGGCTAGATCCAAGTGAATTACTGGAGTCGTATTTCTAAAACGGGATGAAACATGAAGGAATTCTGTCTTACTGCAATTTAACTTGAGACAGTTTTGGTGAGACCATTCTTTGATTGCTTGAACACAGTTTGCTATCTGAGAAGAAACATTTTCAAGCCGTGACTGTTTGAATGTAATATACAACTGAGTGTCATCAGCATAAAACATCTTGAAAATGTTATGTCTTTTAATCAAAGATTCTAGAGGAGAGGTGTATAATGTAAACAGGACTGGACCCAATACAGATCCTTGCGGTACTCCTTTGGTGAGTACATGTCCTGAAGACCGATCATTTCCAATGACTACATTATGAGTACGTCCTGATAAGTATGACTGCATCCAATTAAGTGCTTCACCACATATTCCAAATCTTAGTGATAAGCGTTTAAGCAATATATCGTGATCAATGGTATCAAAAGCTGAGGAAAAATCAAGCAAGATAAGCATAATACATGTAATTGAAACAGCATGTGCAAATTAAGTGGGCTTTATCATGAATATCCAATCGTTTATGTTTACCGTTAGGTTACTAATTGAATGTGTTCAGATCTAAACATATTTCCTGGTTAACTATATTTGATTCATATATTCAAATACAACACGAAACTAGCCTCTTAAATTTAAAACTTACATATCAGTTTACAGCTACATGAAGTACTGTTTGGAAATTTAGTATGGTTATTGTGAATGTTTATTTTCTTTTACTGTACGTTACAGTAAGCTGACTGTGTTTTTTTACATAACATTAATGTGGTTGCCCATTGTGGTATTTGTTGAATGTTAATATGTCATGATGGTAGACTAGTCCAAAAAAGCCCGGCATTACATTTTGGAAAATAATATGAATATGGACGACGGAGCATGGCACCAAGTGAAATACATTTGGTGGCATTTAATGATGTTCTGAAAATGACATTGACTCACTTTGTACACAAACGACACACACAGAAGATGGCAGTACATGTAGTATCTCTCTTTGGTTTCTCTTTATTGTCATTTTCCACATATAAGTTATTTGTCTGAGTAAACATGCGAGCGTCTTATAACAATAATGGCGTACACAAACAAAGGTAAAACACAATTCTTGAATTCGCTAATGAAGCTTGCACTACATAATGTTTTAACAACATTTTCAACTCCATACAATTCTCTGGAAAGCTGAATTTATTTCTTTGCAAATTAAGAAACCCATAAGCATACATTCTATATGAATACACGAGCGACTATATATATATGTTGCACATATAGCAAATTTACTGTACAAAATTAAACTTGCGTTTATATCATGTACTGTATATTTTGATGATTAAAAGTTTTTCTCCAATACACATCTTAATCTTGTATGGTATCATACTTTCTTCTTCTTTTAGTTAAAACATGTATAAATATATTCAGCAACCAGTTGAACATGACAGAAGTACCTCTAATGGAGCAAGCCAAAAGAATTAAAAGATACACACACATATACAATATGTGTTGAACACAGATTGCCAATTGGTAACCTGCATAAAGTCGTGCTGGCCTTAAAACCCAATGAGTCAACAATCTGGTGTAGTCAATCTATGGAGTAATCAAACCTTTGGGATACTGAATCTTTGGAATAAGGAGCTCTAACAAGCTACACTCTCCTTCAGACTGAATAAGTGAAAGTAATCTGTATTTCTTTTATTTACAGTGCGGTGCCTAACATTGCACTGCTGCTGCTAGCTTGCTCACAAACCTGTTTAAATACATCATATATAACTTTCAAATAGTTATGGTGAATCAGGTGATAAGAACAAATTATTACATCAGCCTGGAAAGCAGGTTAGTCGTAATCAATGCAAAATCATAACATCCCATTTTAATAAGGTAACACATTTGTAGTAGAAACATAGCTAGTTAGCAGATGAGGGCACCAGAAGTGATTGTTTAACTGATGTTTGTGTGTATTTGTGCATGTGTGTGTGTGTGTGTGTGTGTGGCCGTCTGTGTGTGTATGTGTGCATGCTGATATATGTGTGGGTGGTTGATGTGTGTACATGTGTTTGTGGTATATGTGTTTGTTTATATGTGTGTGTGTGTTGTTTTAATTTAATATTTTTATTCACATCCTCATCTAAGGACTGGGCTTTGACAACTTCATTCTTTCTGCAATGGCTAGAAAATATAAATGTTGCCCGTTTCACTTAAGTTCTATCGATTTGTTATTCTTTTCTATAAATATTTCCTTTGTTCTAAACCGGAGTACACTTCCCATTGGCTTTTCTGACATACAGTCGCAACATGGATCATACATCATTGTTCATGTGCAAAAGAGTTATCAAGATTTTGAAGACATTGTGAAATCACTTTATTTCTTATATGGCGAATAGCTAACTTTGGAATATTTAAGATCTTACAAATATGAAGAAACAAGACATCATGAAAAAAACCTAAAGAGTATAGATACAAAAATTGAGTCCCATTTTTTTTTCTTCTTGAAGAAATGTGAGACCAGCTCTATCTTTGTCTAAAACAAAGGTTTTCTTGAACAAGTTTGTGAAGCGCTATCATTATTGCTAATCCGACCCAAGTATCAGAGAAATATTTATGTGTGTCACTCCAGCAAGATAATGCTACAATCATTATTTTCATACATCTACTAAAATTCTTGCAAATATAATTCGCATATGTGACATTCAGTAACAGTACTATCGCACAACTGGTGCAGAAAAAATACATTTTGTGCCATTGCCGTCTTAAAGTACCTATCGCACAGTATTACAATGTAGCCATGCAATTACATTCCAAATTTGTACCATCGCATGGATGATATCAGCACCTGTTTCACTCCATTGCTAGCTATCTTTCATTCTCCAGTCTTCTCCATCTGTCCCACCACGAGCTGGAGAAGGAATTGAGAATGATTGGTCTACTGCAGCCATATCGGTTCATTGGATATTGTAGCTTGGGTTAAAGGGAATTTACTGACTATACTGTACTGAAAAGACAAAAAAGCCTTCAAAAGGTGATTGTGAGCAATCTTCTCACCAATAGTCTTAAATTCATATATTGTCCATTTTAGAAACTTGCTGAAAGTTATTTCCCCTCAAATGATCCACATTTGGGGTAATTGGGGATTATTTAAATTAAATTAAAATGTTCTGTACGAACATTTTGAGGATTTGTGATTCGATCACTTATTACTCCAAGTGTGGATCATTTGAGAGCAAATGACTTTCAGCAGGTTTCTAAAATGGACGATACATGAATCTAAGACCATTGGTGAAAAGATTGTTCACGATCACCTTTTTGAAGGCCTTTTGCCTTCCCAGTACAGTATATTCCCTTTAACCATGCCGAACAAGATGGAATCCAGTCTTCACTTATGATTTCCATTGTTCATACATGCATGGCCACTATTGTTTCCTCAATGCATCAAGTAACACTAGAAGAGCAAATGTCAGCTCCTACAAAGTGACACACTGCTAAAACACTCATACTATTCACCCATATTTCAGATTACTAGTAAATCATTTTTCCATCTTTTCAAAAAGAGGAAAAAACTTCATGATACACATGACAAGAACTAAATATCAAACCATCCCACAAATATGTGTGTGATCTTAGTACAGGTTAGAATTCTCTGAATATACCAATGTGGTAAATCATGCAAATATGGAGTCAACTTAAATAAATTTCTTTGTATCACACAAGGAGAAAAATTCAAACGTAGGGGTAGTATAATAAATATAGAATGATATTTTTTTCATTAAACTGACCTCTATATTTGGAAAGTAATACTATGTAAAGCTTGGATACTAAACATGGGTACTTGCATACATGTTCATTTGTTACACATAAAGAATAATGAAATAAACTGTTGGGGTAGCATATAAATATGGATTAATATTTTTTTCTCATTGACCTTAATCACTCAAAAGGCATAGCAGAGAAGAGGTATTTGGAATACCCTGTGTACATCATGTATACAATGCATTTCATGACTGTATTATGCATGTTACTTTAATCTCCTCATCCTCATATGTAATACTGCTCTACTTGAGTTCTGGATATTACCGGTGCAAGAGTTCGCAAGAAGTGATAAAAGAAGAGCTAACATTTACATTCCAAGGTCTCTTCAGGGCCAAAATATTCATTATTTTGGCTTTCAAATTGGCAACACTCTTCTTAAAAATATGATTTTTATTCTAGAATGGAATATACATTTCACTGTTAATCAAAATAATCAAAATAGAAATAATGCTGCCAATTTGAAGATCCAATGTAGCATTCTCCAGCACCCTTGGCCAGATTAAACAACATCAAAATATCGGACTTAACCGTGTCACTCTCAAACACTGATAGATATATGTCGATTCAAATGCAGTACGTTGCTGATGGGACTGTGAGGGTTAAGTCATACATGCAGACACTGTTAAAACTTCACTTTCAGGAGATAATTATTAATAGCTTGGACACTAAAAGAATGTGCCTCACTCATGCTATAGGTAAATGTTAGTTACATTTTTGAAAAAATGTTAGTAACATCTTCGGAAATTAGCATGTACATGTAAGGTAGTTTTTTGTGCATACATTAGCAAATTCTGCTTAACATTGAATTTACCACAAGAACAGCAATTTGTGAAATATGAGAATTACAAGTGACACGGTACTCAAATAATGCATGTGTAATATGCTTCTAAGGCTGAGTTCCTTTCTCACATGCAATTGAAAGTTGGAATGAATTATATTTTTGATTTGAGAACCCTTTGTAATCATACCTTTATCACAAATCTGATTCAGAATGTCTCTATGTACAGCAATATTCTGACTGAGTCGCTGAGACTGCGCTCTCCGCAATGAACTTTGTCCCTCTAAGGGTCTGTCGTAACTAGACTAAAGGTAAAGACGACCGGACAATAAGTCAACGTGAAATGTATCGGTCAGTGTAGTTCCACATTAAGTCAGTTTCAATTTATATCATTCTTCTCACGGGAAATAGTATTTTCTTCTTTTCTTTATGTAGTATTGACTAAACTTGATATTTTAGCCCTGCAAAAGAGATACATCACTTTCACTGCATTTTGTAATGTACATTATAGATCAATCAACACAAACCCAGTAAAGCTTTCCTTGTCAAATCTGGAGGTGACATTCTACATACACTAAATATCTAAAATGTTGAATACAATAACTATATCTGAAAGCATAGCAGAAAGATTGTCACAAGAAACTATGTTAAAAGTAAGAAGGTACTGTTTGTACTGGTAACAGGCTGTAATCAGATCATCATTATGTCCCAATGTTATTCATTTCAACAATTGTATCATTTTGAGACAAATTCTATTCTGTAGAATTGCACTCCATTGATGAAAGGTCATCTAGTTTCTCCCTCTTCTATCTCTGACTTGTAACTGAAGAATCGTCACATGTAAAAATCGTAGATGTTAAAATACACATCAAAAGAATGTATTTTTTACCAGTCGAAATACATGAGCACATTCCATAATAGTACGGTCTTTGTAATAACCACTTTTCATTTCTTGTTCTCAACACCTCTTAAAATCTCTAATTCAAAAATTTCACCTTCAAAAAAGCTATTTTCATTTCAATGAGTATAATCATTATAATAGAACTTAAATCAGTAAACAAAGTTGACTACGTGGCAAGAGAAGTAACTTGGTATGCCGTGTTCTTCTTGTCACTTATGAGCTCTATAGATAATACAGTCAAATCCTAACCCTGAAATTTTCCTTTCTTCATGTTGCGTTGAATATTGACATTAATTTGACATAATTGACATTATGGAATGAAGCTAGGCTAAAAATGTTTCTGTGAATGTACATTTGCATTAATTCAATAACTCAAGGATATAACTTATTCTTGTGGAGGTAAGTAAAAAAAGATGTTTGACCCTTTTCTGCAATAGTTTGGCCAAAAAAGGTAATTAGAGAGTCCCTGTTAAATTAAAGAAATGAGTAATATTAATCATTAGCTAAGACTATACAAAAATGCCCAGAGAAAATGATAAAATGGAACAAACCAAAACTTACATTTTCAAAAAATGCATGATGCTTAATCAGTTGGTTTGACTTGGTTGAGGAATTTGTGGGAATAATTCTACTACATTTAATGAAAAGGGAAATTAGGAATAAATTAGGAATACCACAAAATGATCGAATGGAACAAAGACTCACACGCTTGAGCATATTAAATGTGATTGAGTAATAATATTGCATGTACCTCAGTGTCATACAACTTTGTGGGAACATGCGATTACTTGTACTCATAACTTTGTATTACTTGGTGGGGATATCGGAGTCACAACTTGTCAAGGGGGTGGATTTTGCCGACATAACTCCCAGAGTTGTGACGGACTGATGCGGAGAATGTACTCTCTGCACAGCCTGCAGTCTAGCATGTTCAGGTGGTACTTGCAGGTCCGTGATCCCGAAGGCTGCCAGCTAAATCACAGGAAGAATACAAAACAAAAGAACAAAATTAGATTGATAAGAAATCAAAAGATCCTTTTTTGTGCGTGTTCAGAGAAAAAATTTAAGTTTGAATAGGAATGGGTGATGACCCCAAAAAATATAGAGGACCAAACTGAAAGAAATTCTAATGATGTATTCCCCCTGTTTTATAAGTTTTTAAAGATAGCACACATTCTGTTTTACTGCAAAAGAATCAAGGAGCATAAAGAGAAAGCAGCAGGTGTAACATCGGACAATTTTATGAATTCCTCATTACACATTGGTACTCAACAACACTTTTCTTTTGTGTATCACTAATAGGCACTCAGCTTTGCCATATAGTCATCAATTACATTGGTATATTGTGGTACATTGGTACTCATACTCGTAAACTCATTAAGAGCTCTGGTGGTGCGCACCGTAAGTGGACTAACACACAGGCTTGCATGACATATCGCCAGCGAGTGTGTGGTAAACAGCATCACATAACGTAGAGGCTTCCCCTCACTATTATGTATTCGCTAACAAGGTCACTGTGATGTTGAACTGCTTTCAATAATTATGCGCGGAGGATATTTTTCGAGCCCAATGTCATTATACAAACATGCAGTGCATTTATTCTATCCTATAAGGTGCTCTCTAGTCAAAGTTAAATGAGTAAAATAAAATGACACACAGGCTCATGAAAAAATTACTGTAAATTGCCATGAGCCCCCCCCCCCCCCCCCCGACCCCCCTCCGCCGAGTAATTTCTTGACTGATTCTGAGCCAAACTTACTCAGAGCGCTTCTTGGGAGAAGTCACAAGCAGCCGGAGGGCTTGGGCGAGTAGCCACTCCTCACAGTCCCACAGAGTGCTTATCTCGTCTGGTTGCGGGCCGTACAGCAGAGTGGCGGTCCTGCAAAAAGCACATCAACAATTGCAAATCAATGACACATCCCAAAGTCGATTTGATTTATTTATTTTTCTGCTTGATATCCAATACATCAAATGATAATATAATAGAAGACACACGTGCCAATTCGTACACAGATATTCTAGAACCTTCTTCAGCCGTTGTCGATCCACTGCTGGATGAAGGCCTCAGCATGGTCTCTCCACTTATCTCTTTCCCTCGCATATTTATACCAGTTGGCATCATGCCAGAATTGCCCTATTTCATCTCTCCATCTCTTTCTTTGTCTGCCTCTGTTTCTTTTTCCGTCAAGAGGTGTCCATTCAGTAATTTTTGTACTCCATCTTCCATCTCTCCTTCTGGAGACATGGCCAGCCCATTTCCATTTACGTTGTTTGATTACTTTCATTATGTCCCTGACCTTGGTCTGCTCCCTTATCCATTTATTGGTTTTGCGATCTTTGTAAGTGATGTTGAGCATACTTCGCTCCATGTTATGTTGTGCGGCGGCTAACTTTCTCTCCATTTTAGTTGTTAGAGACCATGTTTCTGATGCATATGTCATTGACGGGAGAATGCACTGGTCATATACTTTCTTTTTCAAACACAATGGCAGACTACCCTTCATGAAGTGGCTATATCTCCCAAATGTTTGCCAGCCTGTTTTGATCCTCCTCCTTATTTCATTGTCTAGAACATGAATACAAAAAAATACAAACAAAAATGAGGGAAATACACATAAGGGGTTATTCATAATAAGCCAAAGCTTGACAGAATGAAAGCCAAAAATATATCATAGTACAAAATGAAGGTAAATCAAAAAGAAGCCTTTCCATAAGAGCCAAAGCTTAAGAGTATGAAAAACCTATAAACAAATTGTATATATATACAGGATAGAGTTATGGATAGAAAGAGAGAGAGAGAGAGAGAGAGAGAGAGAGAGAGAGAGAAAGAGAGAGAGAGCTGTGTACCTCTGCTTAATGTCTCTCTGCTTTTAATTATTTATTCATTGACCTGCTCGCTCATCTCAGATACTTTTGTGTAGGGCAGTAAAGTGACTGGTTAGGTTATCCAGGGCTCAACATTTTGGGGGCTCTAAAGAGTGCTGCCCACAAAGGCCCCTCCCCCCCCCCCTTCTTCAAAGGGTGCTCGTGAATATGGTTCCCCCTCCTTCTCCCATTGGATAACAAGTAAATATTTAGTCTACAAAACCTGAAGCAAACTTAAAGTGAGCACATTTAAAAAAAAAAACATCTGTAAACAAGAAATGAAAATGAGACTCTTTTGGTATTTCTTTCCATGTTGTCGTGTTTTGACCCGTGAACTAGAAATAGCTTGCGTGGTTAAGTCGCTGCCCGGAAAGCAGTTGATTGCAGGTTCAAATCCCATCTGGTTCCAAGCTACTGGGTGTATGCCTAAAATTTCTTTGTAAATTGAAATTACCCAAGAAAGCCTTTTCACTAATATTTAGCCGAATTGTCCCTACGGCGGACTATTCATGAATATTAATGAGTCAGATGAAATGAGACTCTTTCAATGTTTGTTTCCATGTTGTCGTGTCTTGATCCGTGAACTAGAAATAGCTTACGTGGTTAAGTCGCTGCCCGGAAAGCAGTACATTGCAGGTTAAAATCCTGTATGGTTCCAAGATTTTTGTCTGATTTTTTTTTCGTTCATTTACAGGATGGAGCACGCTATCTTTACTACTGGGTGTATGCCTAAATTTTTTTTTGGTAAATTGAAATTACCCCAGAAAGCCCTTTCACTAATATCTAGCCGAATTGTCATGTAAAGTCATGTAATGTGAGTAACCAAAACTTCTTTATTTTATATTCTGTTATAGTTTTGCAGAAATTATGACAATAATTATTTAGGAAGCAAACAGTCCACCTTTCCACAACACGCAATCATATCCTCAGCACAGAAACTTCTTTTTCAATCAAATACAGAAGCTTTGGTTACTCACGTTACATGACTTTAACCAAACCTGTGGAATTGCCCTTCTATGAGATCTGCAAAAAACTTGTGAAAAAAGGGCACATGTTGCATGTGAAGGGTAAATTTGGGGTCTCACCTGAGGATGGCCAGTTTGACTGGTGGCCTGTTCTCAGCCTCCGCATCCAGCATCCCGGTAAGCAACGCCTTCAAGCTGGGGGATAACCAGTCTGGTGGATTACCCACAATCCTCTCTGATGAGGCACCCACTGCTGCTTCCTTTGGACTGCTGGTCCCTCGTCGCTGCATGAGAGAAAACACTGTCGCTCCGACCGAGAATACATCCTCTTTCTCATCTATGCTGGGCTCCTCTTCCTAGAGAAATATCAGGGCAATACACAAATGCTTTCATCTGAAGACTTAACTTGTCATATGACTTGTATTTATGACTGCCTTCCTAATCATACTTGTACTTACATTCACTTGTACTCTGCCTTCTTTCTTCTTCTTTTTTCTCCACTGACCGTCCCAATAATTTGTAAATATTGTATTTTGTCTTAATTGTTACTTTTCAGTTTATCTCATCATGTATATTGTGTAATGTTTTGGTTCCTCAATAAAACACACACACAAAAAAAAAATACCTTCCTAATTGAAGATAAGGGGATGAAGTGGTCATGATCATTAAAGAGCTGTTCAGCTGTCATCACTGGGCCAGGATTTTGTTCATTTTGAATGATTTTATCATTTTAAGGTGATTCCTTTCTGGTCTCCTGATATCAGACAAGAATGGGACACATTGTCATGGCTAAGTGGCACTGCATTTCTTGTAGTTTGAACCTTAGTTGAGGACAAGTTCTTTTGAGAGCAAAACTGATCACTCTGTGGCTTTAAAGTGCATATACTGTGCTGGGAAGGCAAAAAAGCCTTCAAAATGTAATTGTTAGCAATCTTCTTGCCAATGGTCTTAAATTCATGGGTTGTCTATTTTAGAAGCTTGCTGAAAGTTATTTGCCCTCAAATGATCTACATTTGGAGTATTGAGTGATTAAATCACAAATCCTCAAAATGTTCGGCCCGAACATTTTGAGGATTTAATCATTAATCATCAATTACTCCATATGTGGACCATTTGAGGGCAAATAACTTTCAGCAAGCTTCTAAAATAGACAATACATGAATTTAAGACCATTGGTAAGAAGATTGCTAACAATTACATTTTGGATACTTTTTTGCCTTCCCAGTACAGTATATGCCCTTTAACATTGGCAACACTATATTGCTTAAAAACAGATTTCTTTTTTAAAATATAAAATCAACAATACAGCAGTATATGGGCCACTCCATGGAAATGTCATATGAGTCACACATGTTTCATGTCACACAATTCGCAAACAAGATTCTAGATCAAAACTGAGAAAATATTGGAGTTGAATCCATTACTCGATCAAGTAAATCAATCATCTATACCCTGACATGCTACTCGTAAGACACAGTATGCCTGACTCGCGTGACACTTACAGTATATGGAATGGCCCATATGTGCATATAATTCAATCAGCTGCAGTGGCGGTTGCTCATTCAAAGATTTAATGACTATTAAACCTGTAATCCACTTTGTCAAAATCATTGTAAAGATGGAAATATCAGAAAAACACACCCAAAAATATTCATCAAGTGCAGAAATATATGTCCTTTCATTTGATGCATATTCTATAATTGTTAAAACTTGAAATAAACACAGATAGCCCCGAACCACATATTTGTGGTACTTGGCCGAAAATTGCTGTTACACGTCATGAACAGCACTATATATTGTACATTGCAAGTAATGTACCCATACTCATAAATGCCTGTATTTACTGCTGGAGCTCCAGAGTGTCTGCATAATTAGCTACATACAGACCGACGTGTGACAGGAAAACAGTTGACGCAGGGCAGATGCAAAATGCATTTTTTAGTAGTGTCTCTCGCTCTCTTCCTCCTTCATCTCCATCTCTTTCTCTCTGATTAGCTATTATATAGCCTTCATCTTCCTTTCTCTTCATTTTCCTTGATATCATTTACATCTCTTTCTCTCTGATTAGCTATTATATAGCCTTCATCTTCCTCTCTCTTCATTTTCTTTGGTATCATTTACATCTCTTTCTTTCTCCCACCATCAATCTCTCCCTGCCTCTCTCTTATTCTTTACAATTTAATCCCCCATCTGTTTTAAGTGATCTCTTTCATCTCTCTCTCTCTCTCTCTCTCTCTCTCTCTTTCTCTCACTCTCTCCCTCTCTCTCTCTCTCTCTCTCTCTCCCTCTCTTTCTCTCTCACTCTCCCTCTCTCTGTCTATAACCTCTTTTCCTCATCATTACGATCTCATTCATCTCTCCCCTCACTCTCTCTATCTCTCTATCAATATTTCTAAATGTCTTGCATACTTTTCTTTCCCCCATCATTTCTTTTTCACTTTATTTAATTGTTTGCCCATGGAGATGGGCCGGACACTTACAAGACAACAGATGGCACAAGAAACTCACAGAATGGCAACCAAGAACATCAAAACGAAGAAGGGGCCGACAAAAAAGAAGGTGGAGAGATGAAATATCAACATACACAAACACAGCAACATGGAACAGAATGACAGCAAATAGAAGTGAATGGAAACTGATTGAGGAGGGCTTCATCAAACAATGGTTAAACAATGCCTGATGAATTGTTTCCTCTCCCCTGCCCACTCAGTTTCTCACTTTGTATTTCATTTCTGAGTCTCTCTAAAGACGTTCACTACAGGCAATCAGTCAAACTGAATCATAAGTTGGTTTATACTTCTATACCACCAAATACTGGGGAAATAGTTGCACGGCAATGCACCACACATCCAGTCAAATGGCACTCGGCAGACAGCAAGATTCTAGAGTACATACAGTTTAGATAAAACTCCAGCTCTGCAAGGAGTGGGTATATGTATACACACAAAAAACTCATGCAGCACAAACGTGCAAAGAATGCCACAGGAAAACCCATTTTCTGCCTCCCTGAACGAGAGCTATGGACACTCTGACAGATCTGGGCTGGAAAAAATTACTTCTGCCCGACGCGATTGCGATTTCACCTGTCCTACTCAGAAGAGTGTAGAGCAAGTATAAAGGACCTCGCCAGACTGAGATACACTGCAGTTTGTATCTCCCTCAGTCTCAAAAGTAGAGAGTGGCATTATAATTGACATGGGACTATGGTTAGTTGGTAATGAGAGGGTTAACCCCCTCTGTGTCATATAAACCGCTGCTCTATAGGGTCTGTATGCAATACTGGTGCCAACACTGGCGGTTTTACATAAAAAGCTAAAGCTGTTTCTTTCAAGGACAACCTACAACAGGTTACCAATAATGATCCTTTCTCACCACATACTTCAATTACAGTAGGGATTACAGCAGAGAAAGCAAGCATACATGTACATACATTGATCAAAATGGGAAAAATGATGTCATAGAAGAATGTTCAAAATTTTGGAGCGAGATTTTACCCCTACCCTGTTTGATTAGTTTTCTATCAATTTAAAGGACATATACTGTACTGGGAAGGCAAAAAGGCCTACAAAGTGTAATTGTTAGCAATCTTCTTGCCAATGGTCTTAAATTCGTGTATTGTCTATTTTAGAAGCTTGCTGAAAGTTATTTGCCCTCAAATGATCTACATTTGGAGTAATGAGTGATTAAATCACAAATCCACAAAATGTTCGGGCCGAACATTTTGAGGATTTAATCATTAATCATTAATTACTCCATATGTGGATCATTTGAGGGCAAATCACTTTCAGCAAGCTTCTAAAATAGGCAATACATGAATTTAAGACCATTGGCAAGAAGATTGCTAATAATTACATTTTGAAGGCTTTTTTGCCTTCCCAGTACAGTATATGCCCTTTAAATGTTGTTGTTACCAATATTTCATTTGAATTAGAACAAATATAGCTTACAGGCCAATCTCAATGGCATGGGTATCATACTCCCTCTGCAGTTCAAAGTAGGACAGGTTCAGAAGAAGTGTGCAGTTGATTACATTAGTGATATTCTCTTATCAATTTTCTCCAAAACACTTTGTTTCGCCTAAATCATTGTTATCCTACTGAGAGATTTTATCGTATAAATTAGAATTAAAAAAGAAAGCAAAACTAAACAAGGCATTAGCAATATTGTGTCTCGCCCACTTGCGAAAATAACCAGAAATATCGCGATCTCCGTTGCTACGCAAAAGAAAACTGAAACAAACAAATAAGCAACTTTAAACAGACAACATCAAAATCAGGTGCAAAATAGTGACTTTGAATAAATTTGCATAAATGTGCATGAGTAATGTTTGCCTAAATCTACATCAGTAATGCTCACACATGCTCACACAATTCTGTGCACAAGTTAGGAAGCCTTCACCAAGAGTCTTGCAAGTAAACTTTAATGTATGACCTCAAATGACCTTTGACCTTATCCTGTGACCTCCAACGGTACCATAACATGAAGGTACCCCCAGTGCATCTATGACCCAAGTTAGGTTGTAATCCAAGCAACCTATGTGAAGTTATTTGTCAAAAGAGAGTCTTGCAGGTAAACTCTAACGTATGACCTCAAATGACCTTTGACCTTATCCTGTGACCTCCAACAGCACCATAACATGTAGGTACCCCCAGTGCATCTATGACCCAAGTTAGGTTGTAATCCAAGCAACCCATGTGAAGTTATTTGTCAAAAGAGAGTCTTGCAGGTAAACTTTAACGTATGACCTCAAATGACCTTTGACCTTATCCTGTGACCTCCAACGCCACCATAACATGAAGGTACCCCCAGTGCATCTATGACCCAAGTTAGGTTGTAATCCAAGCAACCCATGTGAAGTAATTTGTCAAAAGAGAGTCTTGCAGGTAAACTTTTACGTATGACCTCAAATGACCTTTGACCTTATCCTGTGACCTCCAACAGCACCATAACATGAAGGTACCCCCAGTGCATCTATGACCCAAGTTAGGTTGTAATCCAAGCAACCTATGTGAAGTTATTTGTCAAAAGAGAGTCTTGCAGGTAAACTTTAATGTATGACCTCAAATGACCTTTGACCTTATCCTGTGACCTCCAACGCCACCATAACATGAAGGTACCCCCAGTGCATCTATGACCCAAGTTAGGTTGTAATCCAAGCAACCCATGTGAAGTTATTTGTCAAAAGAGAGTCTTGCAGGTAAACTTTAACGTATGACCTCAAATGACCTTTGACCTTATCCTGTGACCTCCAACACCACCATAACATGAAGGTACCCCCAGTGCATCTATGACCCAAGTTAGGTTGTAATCCAAGCAACCCATGTGAAGTTATGGATCATAAGAGAGTCTTGCAGGTAAACTTTAACATTTGTGACGGACGACGGCCGACGGACGACGGACGGACGACGGACGGACGCCATTTGGATCCCTTAGTCTCGCCATCACCTCCGGTGGGCGAGACAAAAAGTGTCCCTCTCCCATTGCAACCCCCCCCCCAAAAAAAAAAAAAAATCTTTGAATGATCTATAAGGAAGCATAACACCCTAAGCTTTGAAATGTTTCATTGGGATATGCGTCATCATACTGAATCCTCTATATCCTCACGTACCTTTGCATTATCTTTAGCAGGTCTCACTTCTTCTGAGTTTGCTTTCTCTTTTCGTCTTGCATTCTCCAATCCACCTAGCACCACCCTCATCTCCTCGGAGACGTACACGCATGCTGATTGGATGCTCTTCCCACAGGCCACGCCCACCCCATGAAGATGCTCCACCCCTAGCAACAGCTGGAGCAGGATGCGCAGAATACAGGCCTCGCTGCACAGCGGAGGAGGAGGGGGCACGGTAACAGAACTGGTATTGGCTCCGCCCTTAGTTACCTCTGCTGTGGGGATGATGCTCCTACCGTACTGGAAGAGGTCTCTGCAGTTGAGGATTAAGTCTGGGAACAACATGCAATGGAACACAGCATGTTCTATCTCCTCCTGCCCCGGACTTCTCCCTCGCTGCTCTCCCACAGAATGCCTGGAGCCATACGCAGCTCCTGTAAAGACAATGAAAAGAACATATTCTAAATAAACTCTCTCATTTTATTGTCATGAAGATGAGTAGTAAGCCAATGGGGATATCATGGCCAAGTAATAAAAGGATTAACCTATCAATCTATCTTTACTCTTTACATTTATTATCATGTTTATCAATATGTGATTTGGTACTTCATCAAAACAACTCTACAAAGTAGATGAGAGATGCATCAATATTCTTTCACTTCCATACATACCAGCTTGGGCTGCCACGATGTGAAAAAACAAGGTGGTTCGCAAAACACGAGTCTCGCCTGATTTTGCAATTGATTAACAGTGCTAGGTCTTTTTTTCAAATATTTTTTTCAAACCTTTTGACCCCATCAGCTTCATGAATATAGACACATGTGGTATTACCCAAGGATCATTTGTACCAAGTCTGATCACAATTGATGCAGAAATAAAGAAATGAGAGCAAGTTAAAGAAAAACTTAGCATTTTTGTAACAACATCAATGACAATGATAACAGCATCAACAATATGACTGACAATGGCAGAGAATACAAATGACAGTGATGGATGAATGCATCGTAATACTCATCATACCTGCCCCTGTTTCTGCGGCCTCCCTAGTCCCTCTCATAGCACCTGGTGTCCTGTCAGGATCCATCTGCAGATGAGACAGCAGCTGCCACACCAGTCTACTGCCCTCTACGCCACTACTGATGTCCCATGAGGCCACGGGTAGGTGGAGGTGTGGATGATGGGGAGTAATAGCGCCCTCTATGTTCTCTTTGCTTGTACTCGCACGGTTTGATGAATATTTGACCTATGAATACAATAAATGTGAGAACATTATCTGTCTTTGTCTGCCTCTCTCTCGCTATCTGTCTCTCTGTCTTTCTCTGTCTGTCTCTCTCCATCTATCTCTCTCTAATTCTATCCATCTATGTATGAAATTAAGGTGTTAATAATATACATCTTCTGTGTCCAGAACTGATGTTAACAATTTACATTCTAAAGTGCAAACTATAAGTGCAGAGTGTGAAAACACCACTTAAAATGAAATTTGAGCAAATGGCCCATTTCCATTTGGGAAACATACCATTGGTCTCACCTTCATTATATATAATCTGCTATCCACCTTGCACCGAAGCACTGCAGCTACGCTCCCATCTGGCTCAGAGGTCTGGCTCACTTTCTCCACAATGTCAATCTCCTGTCCTTCCAATAATGTCTGGACATCACCATCATCACCATCCTCATCACCCTCTCTGTTCATTGTCTGCAGTAGTAACTGCTTGATGTTGGTGAGGTTGTCCGAGGAATTGATCACCGCTCCGTTTACCTGCATGGCGGCGGTGGGCAGCGATCGGGCCTGGAATGGAAAGCTGAGGTAGCTGGAGTTCAGGGAGTGCCAGCACTCCTTTAAAAAGCTTGCACGAGGGTCCAAACGCTCTCTTAATGCTTCCTCCTCCCCTGTGTTGCTGAGAGTTGTGATGATTTTCCCCCCGTCAGCACCTTTGGGAAAAGAGAGGTGATTGTTGTTCCCATGGGGATAGTCCATCGACGATGATGAACAAGAAGACGACGATTCAGCAGAAGACAGAGACGAAGATGGAGAGGTTGCTTCAGAAGATCTAGCCTCGTTGAACAGATCAAGGTCATTGTTTTCATGAGTTGTGCGTGGAGTTTGTCTTTGATGGTGACTCTCATCATTCAAGCAGACACGGCTACAACTCTCGTTTCCTTGACCATTCTTCTCTTCCGATGAAGACATTGTTTTTAGCCGCAGTTCTCGGTTCTCACTCAGTAATTTTGCACAGAACTGCTCTAAGTCTGTTCCACTTGCCTGATAGGACTCATTGGTCTGATTAGAGTGGCTCTGAATACCTTTGGGGGCAGAAGATATGGATTGAGATGGCCACGAGTCTTCAGAACTCGAATCCGTGCAGATAACAGCGTTGATTTGAGACTCTATCCTATCGAGCCTCTGGACCAACATCTCATTCTGCTTGCTCAAAGACCTCTTCTCGTTCTCTAATTGGTTGATGATGACCATTAACCTGTCGACTTCTGGAAACGGCTGCTCAGGACCTGAACTGCGAGGTCTCGTCTTCCCAGGCACCACATTGTCTGAGCTTGGCCTTTGACTTACCGATGTGCTGCCGATGAGAACTGCATCAGCGGAATGTTTGCGATACTTTTGTAATCCTGGAGATGGGATGTGTGTTCTTCTAATGTCTGGATTCGAGAGAACATGGCTGCGGCATCCACTTTGAACAGAGTTATGGTCTCCACTGTGGACTCCTGTACTAGCTCGAAGTCTTTGGAGTTCTTTCTGAAGCCCTCCGTTCTGCTTGAGCGCGGGTGGCGGTGTGTGGCGCATGTTGGTGGCATGTGAGGAATCGGACCCTCTCCTTTGATGGTTGCTCACATCAGTGTTTGGAAGCGATGGCCCAGGATACGACCTCCGATTCTGCCCGTTTGTCCTGGGTGACTTCAGGGCTGTGGCCGCTTCGCCTTGATTGTCACGTCTCTGGACCTCTGGGCTACCTTGACTGAGAAAGACTCTCTGAAAGTCCCAGGGCGATGAGTCTCCTTGGTGGAAGACATCGGTAGAGGGGGTCTGTCCATTCCAGACTGCTGGCTGGCGTATCTGCTGTAGATGCATGCATGCGCTCACAGGGTAGTCAGGAGAAGGGTAGCGGCCAGCTGCATCTACGGGACCTCTCTGCGGAGCCTCTGCGGACATCCTAGGGTGGTCCTCAGGAGCAAATCTCACATGGTTGTTATGTGAAAGAGACTGCTCATGACCTGCTAGGAAGCTAGGCGAGTGGTTGTGATGTCGGAACATTGGAGGCGAGACTCTTCCCAGAGCGTCCAGCTGATTTGCAGAGTGGTACTTGATCATCGATCCTCCTCCACTATGTCTGCAAAGAATCAAAGAAGGGCCAAGATTCTCTAAGGTATCAATCCTTGAAAAATGTCAATGTGGTGGCTTCTCTTCACGCCCAATGTCTTGAAACAAGCACACTGAAATATGCAATACATAATACCCATTGAGGACAGGGGCTCTTTTGGTATTTTGGAGGGCCCTTTTTTGCTTTGTGTGGGGCTAAATCATCTAATTTTGTTCTGTTTATAAAAAGAGTAACTTGTCAAACAGATTCAATTTGCACTCAGAGCAATTAAAAATACTATTGCTGCTGTGTGTAATTCTCTACTCAATTCTTTTAGGCAACTTCCTCCTTCTCTTCAAAATCATACATGTTCACTTGATATCATATTCAAAATGTGGTGCATAATTTATTAGACAAATTAAATTGTACATCTCTGTTTATTTATGCTTTTCTGGCCACCCAAAGTTGACTATTCAGCAACCAAAACTAAGGGGAAATTCCACTTTAAACAGTTGGGCAACCAAGGAAGTGCAGTTCTTGAGGCGACTCATTTACCTTGGGTCAGCGACGTGAGGTGGCAATGCTGATTTGAGAAGTTTGCGTCTCAGGCTCTTCCACTCAGGATTGGTCGAGAGGAGGGTCTCATCGTTTTCGCTTGGGACCCGTTTCTCTCGCCAGTCCTCGCTGCTCGCTTTGGTATGGCGGTGAGAAAGAGGGAGTGAGGAGGCACGGACCACTGACGCTGGAAATGCGAAGAGCGACAACAATTACAAATGGAATCAATATAAAAATGGAATTGATATAACAATGGAATTGATATAACAATGGAATGAATAACAATGGGAATAAATTTAACGATAGATAAAAGATGAATAACCATGGAGGTGAATTCAAGAAAAGAAAGAAGAACTAGAGGGAGTGAAGAAACACAGAACTTGAATGCTGAGCTGAACATTTGAAGACGAGGGCTTGTAAAGCAAAATGCAATCATTTAATCATAATAAATGCAGATGAACTTAAAATGCTATTAAACACTTTCATAATCAAAAGTGGGTAGTATTGAACTCTAAATTAAACTGACAAAGTGTTGATAGTCTTTGAAAAACTCTTTTTGGTAACAATGGTACTTCCGGTGATAAATATGTAACCCTAGAGTAAAATTTCACACTTTCCTGTGTGCCATGTATTTTAAGAAGTTCATATCTTCCTTTGATATATTCCATGTGTCTCTGGAAAACCAGGGGCCATGCTAACTCTCTCTCTCTCTCTTTCTCTATCTCCCCCCATCCTCCCCCCTCTCTCTCTCTCTCTCTTTCTCTATGTTTCATGTATTGTCTTTCTACCTTTCTGTATGTCCCTGTCTCTTTCTTCCACCTCTCGCCTTTTCTCTTTCTCTCCATCTTTCTTTCTTTCTCGCTCTCTCTGTTTCACTCATTTCTCTCTCCCTTCTGAATATGTCCCTGTCACTCTCTTCCCCTCTCCATCTTTCTTTCCTTCTCTCTCTCTGCCTCACTCATTTGATCGCTACCATCTCTGCCTATGCCTCTCTCTCTCTTCCCATCCTTCCCCACCCCTCTCTCTCTGTCTCATTCCTCTTCCCTCTACTACTCTAAGTCTCTGTCTCTCTCTTTCTCTCTACCTCTTTCTCTCAAATCAAACTCTCATTGAAACATTTAGTCACAATATTTTTCTGAGGGAGCTTTTGTTAATTGATATTCTTACAATAAATCTTTGATGATGGATTAAATATTCACTTTTTGACAAATCAGGACCCCTCAAAATTGGTTGTAACAGATAATTAATTCAGAACACAACAATAAACATTGTGCATCACACATTTCACTCCTCAAGGTCTTTTCTGCCAAACTTAGTTATCAGCTAAAACATTACATATTTCATGATATGATTAACGGACACACAAATGTGTATACATCATTTTTTTTTAATTCCAATTTGAAGCCTTAATATATCATGGCTGACTAAATAAATGGAAATTTAAGTGAACCATGACCAAGACTACTTTATGCAGACAATTTGTCTCACACACACACACACACACATAAGTATGAAATTCCATTAGAAACTTTTGAAGCAGTTCCCTACCTCACATTTTCTGCCACAGATATTTTTCAACAGACAGCCCAACCGACAGTACAGCATTTTTTCCCTACCCTATTAAAACTTTGTATGCAGAGCATCATGGAAAAAAAAACAAGTACAAGTCCTTGTTATATTGAGAGGTCAGGAGAGAAGGTCCAGGAGAAACAATTGGCAGATATTCTGCCCTACTTTGACAAGAGGAAGCAACTTACGATTAATACTTTTCTTGTGAATGAGCAAAATGTGTCTGTCATTTGCATTGGCATCAGTGCAACACCACATCATGTTAATCTAAGGGTACAAATAACCCAGATTTGAGTGATATGTCACTTGCTTCTTTTTGTCAAAGTAGGGTAGTATTGTTTTCCACAGTGTGTGAAAGTAAACCTCATGAAGAGGAAATTGCGTTAGGACATGGGACCTATCAAAACAAATGCCTACTGCGAAATACGCCAAGTAATGGAGGAAACACTGGTACTTCAACTTAATAGGACATTGAACATGGCTTAATTTAGACAATGATGTAACTAACATTGCTTAATTAATGGAGTTGGAAGTGAAAGTTAACATACTACCCTACTTTGACAAGAGGAAGCAAGTGACAAATCATTAAGTATCATGTGACTATTTTTAGATTATACCCATTAATCCAGCATTCCCGATATACGTGTACACGCAGAATCTGGAAAAGAAAATCGCACGTTGCTGTGACGTATATAATCTAACATGCTGCCTAGATGGCAATGCAAATAACATGAAATAAAAAGAAATAATCATTATACGTTACTTGCTTCCTTCTGTCAAACGAGGGCTGAACACATCCTTTTTTTTTCCTGGTGAGATAACGCAGGATCAATAATGCCTATATTGCAATCTGACGATTAGACTCCAGGACCAGGAGTTTTCAGGCAAACGATATGTTCGGCTCACACCTACAATGAGCAGTTTGAATATTTGAAACATATGACCAATCGCCCTTATAGACACTTGTTGAAGCATACATGTATACAACTCCATTTTGGTTACAAGGATGACACAATGTGTCTATGTGGGAACAAAAGAAAAAGTCCACGCACACCTGCCACATAGGTACACATAATTAATGATAAAGAAGAAAGCTCGTTGGTACAGGTACGTAGCGACAGTAAATTACTGCATACATGAAAAATAGAGTCAGTGGTCATTTGGGTATCTTGGGAGTATGCAAATCATTGTCCACGGGGCCTGGTGGTGAAACCTTCCAAGAAGTCTAAACTCCTATGGAGCTCTTGGTCTATAAGTCCACCGCTAGGTCAGACAAACCTCACAGCAGCATAGTTTGTCTGATAGGCATGCATAAAATATGCAGAAATCCTACGCCTCAATTAGACAGTACTTACCTCGACAATTAGCCTCTGGTGCCAGGAGTTTAATGATTGAGGTATGTCCCACTGCATTAGCCTCTTGCTGCGCAGTCTTGCCCATATTATTGAGGAAACTCCTGTCCGCGCCGTAGTCTAGAAGCAGTTTACATAGATGACTGGAACCCCTGTACGCTGCTAGATGTAATGCTGTGTCACCCTTCTGTGTCTGTGCGTTGACCTTAGCGCCCCTGTAAAATTGGGGGGGGGGGATCCAATGTAAGTACATTATATATCACTTATGCCATTAATAATTAGTACATTATGGTGACAATATCACCGATGGAGCATATATGATTGACAGGTAATAACCCAAAATGCTTTGTCAGAGAGAGAGCGTTGATAGACAGTCAGATGTTATCTAATGATGCAGTTTTGTTTACTTTACTCCTTCATATGTCATTTACTTCTCTTTACATCAATTATACGTATCTCCCTTTTCTCTTCAATACATTTTCTTTTTTTGTTTTGCAACATATCTTTCCCTCTCAATTTTGTAATTCCACAAATGTTGGATCTATCAATAGTCACATGATGAATCAGAGAGTTTCATTAAAGGGAGGCCATCAGATCACCCCATAAGCCTTGATTTTGTATAGCCTCCCCCACATTTAAATTGTTTTATTCTACAAGACATACTCATATCATGTCCATGCATTATTTTACCTTTCTTGTATTTAATATTGATTCATTCAGTTATGTACTGTAGTGGCGCAAACTTGTTTTTATCATGTCCTTGCTATGTATATTTCATGTCAAAATGTGAATAATCAAATGAATTAAAACAAAGTATTTTGTTTGTGCTCAGTAGGGATATAATATCTCTTTCCTGTCATAGGTAATAATCTAGATTAGTGCACTTTAAAGACAGGGTAGCAAAAGTCGAGAAACTCGGCATGAATTAGCAGTATAACCCTAACAATAACATGTATTAAGTTTCATGGTCAGAGCTTCATAAACATTTTCAGGAAAAGTGAAAAACAATCCTTGTTTACATTTGAACCACAGCGAGCATAGTCTACATATATAATCGCATTGTCACTTTCGTCGCACGATGCGGACAGTACTCTTATTGAATTCATGCACCGTGGAGTGGACTGATGGGGACGCAAAGCACACAGCGGTCTCCAATCTCTGAGCTATGGGTTAGAGATGACCAGCCCCAAACCTCCTCACAATCTACTGATTGCTATAAATTCACTTTAATCAGATTCCAGTTCTATTATTGGGAGGAAAGTTCTAATACAGTATATGTCTTCATTTTCCATGTGTGTGTGTGTTTTTTTTTTTTACAAAATCTTATTTGTTTGACCTGCAAAAGGGACACCCTGTCTGTAATCCTTTATGTGCCACGGGTGCATTTCTGCACACATAATACACACACACAAACACCAAAAAGCGACAGACTATGGAGAGGATGTGCTAGTAGTTACCCACCTCTCTAGCAGCAGCTGTGCGGTCCGGTAGTGCTTCCGGTCAACCGCGGCCAAGAGAGGGGTCATCTGCCACTTGACCGCTGCCTCTTTGTCCGCACCATAGTCCAGGAGCAGCTCTACAGTCTCCCGGTGACCACTGAGAGAAAAGGCCATCATGAGTATTGTGGTCATTAACTGCTTTCTTTTGATCATCATTATCATCCCCTTTATCGTCATCATAATAATAATCATCATCATCTTCACTATCATCATCATTATCATCTCATGCGTCATGCTTTCTCAAATGCTGTGTGCTGTATGATTCAATAAATTGTTTTCTGTTTTTGATGAAGAAATGAATCTTTTTCATATAGGTTTGTGTATAAAACGTGTGCTTAATGAAATATCAAATGCACAGGCAAAATGGTATATATGGTAGCCTTTTAAGAAAATGACATTTATTAAATAAAAATTAAAAAAAAAAAGTACACAACATTTGGGAGAGCATCTCGCAGATGACATCACAAACGTAAAACTTTTTAAAAATCATAATTTTTTTTCCATTTTCATTTCCTCCAACTGTCTCTCATTTGTTTCTTTCATGTTTTTGCTTTCATTAAAATAAACTCAAATTTAGGGTGGACTTTCAATTTAAGTGGTAAGACATGCTTCAGTCTGTTCATTGCACTTAGTTCCTTATTCATTTTCATACATAATTACTATTGGGCTAGATTTTTTTTTCTAGCCGAATTGTCCCTACGACGGACTACTCATGAATATTAAATGATGAAATGATGAAATGAGACTCTTTCAATGTTTGTTTCCATGTTGTCTTGTCTTCACCCGTCACCCGTGATTTCGCTGCCCGGAAAGCAGTAGATTGCAGGTTCAAACCCCGTCTGGTTCCAAGATTTTTGTCTGACTTGTTTTTGGTTCATTTACAGGATGGAGCACGCTATTCTTACTACTGGGTGTATGCCTAAAATTTCTTTGTAAATTGAAATTACCCCAGAAAGCCCTTTCACTAAAATCTAGCCGAATTGTCCCTACTACTCATGAATATTAATGAGCCAGATGAAATGAGACTCTTTCGGGTATTTGTTTCCATGTTGTCGTGTCAACATGTGTCAACACGGCAAGATGAGATATGATTAGTAGACGCACACTGCACTCTGTTACATCAATAACTTTGAAACCATATAGGCGAATCATAGTTTTTAAAACCTGAAGTTTCTTAACTTGAGTGTACTGTGAGAACATAGCTATTGACATGACTTGAAACCTTGGAGTGAATTAGTCTGACCACTTCCTTTTAGGACAAGGTAATGGGCTTTGAGTTCCCACTTATCATGAACGTAGGGGAAATCCCTCCAAGCACTTTGTACAGCCATTGTTTGAAGGCAATATATTTAAATGTGTACTTTATCTTTGACACATGCGAGAATCTCTAGTCAACAATGATAAGAGCACAATGAGAGGATATACATAAAAATATATTGATTTGGTTACCTTACTCCATTGCTTTATTACCATGACAACAATTATATTGATTCAATTTCATTTTATATGGTTCAGCTGTTAATTTGCAAGGGAAGGTGTTTTTTCCAATGATATTCAATTTCCACAAGCACGATTATGTTATGTCAACAATTCATGAATCTAATCATTGTTGTCTCACAATTATATTTTTTTTACATAAATGCAAATAACAATAATAATGCAAGGATCTCAAAGAAAAACTGTCAAGCAAAATGTTTTATTTTTTCACCTATATGTGTACATAAATGTAGAAAAAATATATGTAAATACTGCTAGACATATTGTTTATAACATAATTTCTACATATTTTAATAAGAGATCCAATAATCATAAGCCCTGCTTCTTTTTGGACCCCTCCACAAGAAACACTATTTCTATGAATGATCTGTGTTTATCATTTTTTGTTTGCTGTTTGCGCTCAGTGTATCTGAACTTTATTCATGCTTCTTTTTGTTGTTGTAGTTATTTGTGGAAAAATAAATTGAAATTTTAATTTTGAATCTTGAGGATATAGCCTCGCAGACTTTTGCATGTTGGTGCTTCACTCTTGACAAGAATGATGCTCACTGAGTTACACTAGATGTAAACACACACACAAAAAAAAAAAACACTTTAGAAAAATAATATTTAAAAAAAATTACAATCAAATTAAGCTAAAATTGAAAGATCATTATGTCAAATCATGTAAAAAATCATGTAAAATGTTTGTTGACATTTCATCAAGTAATACTGTATAATAATCCTTGAAATATTTAATTTAGATTTTATTTTTTTGTAAATCAGGTCCAAAAAAAATATGTGTATCACATATATTCAAAACGCAACATTGCTGACTGTGTATTACACGTGCCAACCCACAAGGTCTTATTCAAAGTATAAGAAGACTAGCTGATCATTCATGACATTCTGATGTTGTTGCTGGTGGTGTTTTTAACACTAAGTACTTGAACACAATTCATGTGGTCCAATGAGCAAAGAAATGTTTAGGATGTTGATGCAGATGATGCACATTTTGAAGACAACATATTTTGAAAGGTGCAGCGGCAAAATGTATCATCAGAAACGATAGGGACTGGTCTTGCTTGAATGCTTGATTTTCACACCTTACACACCTATCACATTAGTGATCAATTCCACAACTGGCTAATCTCCAGCTAACTTCCCTACTAAAGCCTTATTAGATGGCATTTGGCATCCAGTAAATGCTTTTTTACTTTTCTACTCAGCTCCGGTCACAACCTGTGCGTGAATACAAAGTATATAATCACTACTCAAAAAATGTGGACCAGCTGTTATAAAACAAAGCTATGGACACCTCAGTATGCTTTGATATTTAATGGGATACTTCACCCTGAAGATAAGTTGGTTTCAATAAAAGCAGAAATATGAAAGAAACATATAAGTGAAGGTTTGGCAAAAATCTGCCAATTAACGTATAAGAAAGTTATGATTTTTTTTTAACTTAAATTTTATGCGAGGTGGTCTCCCATATGTTGTGTACAAAATAATTCCATGAATCGATTTTTTTTGTGTGTGTTTTTGACAACTGAATGATTTTTTTTGTACAGGAATGTATGTAAAAATGTATTTCTAATGATGTATGAAATGCACAGGTAAAAGGATGCATAACCTTTTGAGAAAATGCACATTTTTCGACAAAAAATTCTACACAACATATGGAAGAGCACCTCGATGTGATGTAACAAAATCAACACTTTAAAATAAAATAACTTTCTTTTCCTTTGACCAAGTTTCGTCATAGCTTCATTAAAATGTTTCTTTCTTTCATATGTCTCCTTTTATTGAAACCAAAATAATTTCAGTGGCAAGATCCTTTAAGATCCTGTACTCAGCTTTTTTTCTAAAGGATTGGGGAGTTATGAATACACACAAATAAAACATTTTTGTACCAGTTACAAAATTGAGTAATTTCTTCACTTTACAGATTTTTCTGGGCATGGGTTCAAAGAAAGAAGGTTGATTCATACGCTTCTAAAACAGTATCCCTGATCAGCCTGAAGCTGAGATTCAATCAGTGTCAAAACGATATCTTAAGCTGTGTATGATCATTCAATGTGTTTGCGTGCATTTGCGCGCAGCTGAGATTTATCGCTTGAAAAACTTCATTTTTGTTTGCTGATATGTGGTATGCTCATAAAAGTAGTGACACTATTTACAAGATGAATTGAGACTCTATTATTTTCTTCATTCTCTCACAGCGAGAAAAATATTTTTTGATTTGTTAAACATCTTAACAGCACATGTTGAGAACACATAACTTTCCAGCGGTGACGAACATGGGTTCAAAGAAAGAAGGTTGATGAACATCCTTCCATAACAGTATCCACTATCAACCCAGAGCTGACCAAATAGATGCATATTTGGCAAATTAGCCTAAAGTTAAAAATCAAATGTTTATCAGACCAAAACAAGCAAATAGTGGGCTTTTACCGTGCCTACACCCAAAAAAATTATCATATAGCTATACAACAAATTTCTGTGTGTGGACGCTGACTTTAACGATATGCCGTCATGTGGGGCTGGGAATCGTTTTGAACTAGAACGGTATAAAGAATCACACTTATTCATGGTTCAACTTGTGTGTGGGCATCACTAATGATATGTCATATAATTGGGTGGAGCTTGCGCATGACCGTGCAGGCAAAAGACCATATCAACTCAAACTAGAGCATGCTCACCGAAGACAGGCAGGACCCTGTCCACTATAGTGATTCTTTATAGATTTCTGTATAGATTTGTTTGAATGTTGAAAAAAATCACAAATTTTTCCCCAATTTTTGGATAACCCAGGGAACAGCCTTAAAAAGAACACTATCAAAATGGCTGAATTTTTGTTGGTAACCCAGGGAGCCATTTATGTCATCATATGCCTTATCTATGCAATTAATTTTGTGTGTGTGGACAAAGGGAAAGTTATGCATGGCTTTACCCATGACAGGTGACCTGTTCATGTGCTAAATAAAATACTAGTGCCCCAATTTGTTCCTGTTATAACATAGTGGGAGCAAATTTCCAACAATTATCATCAAATTGGACAAATTCTAAACTTTGTATTCACATGCTAATTAACAACAAAAATTTTAATCTACAAAGATCAGATTTCAACTTAAACTGATGGGAATCAAAATCATTTGGCACACACAAAGAGGTCACCAGTCCTGTGTTAAGTCCTGCATAACATGCACACATCTTGGTGCAACAATATCAATAAAGGGTGAATGTGGAATGCATTGCTTGGTTTGATCAACACTTAAAAGCAAAACATTTTCACCAATGTGAGGTTGACACTTTGCCCCATCCCATCCATCGCCATGGGAAAAATAAAATAACACTTCTGCTATGTTTACATCCTCTCAATAAGGCCATGTTTGGTTTTGGCCACAAACCTCTGGGAGAGTTGAAAATCTGCCAGATGTCATGCGAATGCTGATATAGGCCAGCTGTGTTGAATTTGTGAATGTTTGTCAAACATACATGTGTCAATACTGTGTGTAGCCTAGGTACTAGGCTGTGAGGTGCATGGACACAACCCACTCTGTCAATAACTACGTCTGGTAACATAGACTATGCCCTAATGACGTTATAGCTCCTCAGGGAGCGAGGATGGGATTGGGGCATAGTCTGTGCATGGACCCTACCATGAAGGGTCCATGGTCTGTGTTACCAGGCCTAGTTGTTGACAGACTGGGCTGTGTCCATGCACCTCACAGCCGAGTATAGTTCTAGACTACACTGTGTGAGGTTTGGGAGATTCCCAGAATATCAGATCTTGGGAGGGGGGAGGGGGGAAGAGAAGGGAGAAGAGGGGGGGGGGGGCGAGAGGGGGGAAGAGAGGGCCGGAGAAGAGAGGGGGGAAGAGAGGGGGAAGAGAGGGGGGAGAGAGGGGGGAGAGAGGGGGGAGAGAGGGGGGAGAGAGGGGGGAGAGAGGGGGGAGAGAGGGGGGAGAGAGGGGGGAGAGAGGGGGGAGAGAGGGGGGAGAGAGGGGGGAGAGAGGGGGGAGAGAGGGGGGAGAGAGGGGGGAGAGAGGGGGGAGAGAGGGGGAGAGAGGGGGGAGAGGGGGGAAGAGATGGGGGAGAGAGGGAGGTGGGGAGAGGGGGGAGGGGAGGGGAAGAGAGGGAGGGGGAGGGCAGGGTAGGGGAAGAAGAGGGATGATAAGCACCAAGGTTGAAGGTAAGAAGTAGAAGTGGAGTACGTGCTCTGTAATCAAGTCTCAATTTTAACAATTTCATCATTTGGAGATGATTTCTTTCTGGTAACCTGAAATCAAACATGAATGACAGACTGGCACTACATTAGGTCTCATAGTCTTTACAACTATTACCTTTAAAGACAGGATAGCTAATTTGCAAAGGTCACAAAACTCGGCAGGAATCACCAGTATACCACAAGGATAATGTGTATGAAACCTCATGTCATAGCTTCACAAACTTTATCAGGCAAGGTGAAAAACCATCCATGTTTACTTTTGAAATGTCCTATTTTATAGCAACCTTAGTCTACTTTCATATATCATATTGCACCACATGCACACAATGTATATCACTCAGCAGTGCGCCCCTTGCCTGAAGGATTCAAGACAGAGCAAGGAGGCGCGATGTGCGCTGTTCCTCCGCCCCCATATTATAGGCTACATGAACCACTAGGTTTTAGATTCAGCAAAAATTCTGTAAAACATACATATCTGAAATATATATTTCTCCAAACTCATAGAAGTTCTATGACAAAGTAATTTTCTAGGAATTATTTACAACAAAAGGCAGATACTTCGAGTTACATGTATGAGGATATTGGCAGTTTCACACATTTTTTGCGAGTCTTACACTAAATCCTTGGGTGTTGCCAGCTCTACATCTAATCCATGTATGTATTCTATCAGAATCTCTTACACTGCAAATGTATGTGTCTTATGTTCCATATTTTCACAAAACATATTCACAGTTTAATGGATTAGAGTTTGACAGCAATGATTGTTTTCGTCATACAATGAATATTCCGCATAGTTACAATTTGTTTATCAATTTTTCTGCTTTAAAAAACAAACCTAAACTTGTCATAAAAAATGCATTTTCCTTGAAACACTAGTTTGGAAGTTTTGACCATCTCTCAATTGGACAATAATTGAGCAAAGGGTGATTTTCTTTCTTTTCTCTAATCACCTTATCTGATTAGTGTCTTCACGGAACTCTAAACAACAAGAAGCAAGCATTATGATGCTGTGGAGTACTGTGGACTTAATCACAGACAGCACAAGACCTGCTCAAACAAAACCACAATCACTGCACAAATATCACAAATGTTCAAAGAAGGGAATACTGTTGACCCTCAAGATATAAAGCTGTGTTTGCAAGGTGATAACTACCTGTGCTTTTGTTAAAATATCTCCAAATCACAAAGTGTATTGATCAAGGGATGGCCAATCCTGCAAAATATAAAGAGGATAATCAATCACATCCCTACATAACAGAGAAAACCAAAGTTTTTCATGGTCAGAATTATTACTGGGTATCTTTAAAGCAAACTAAATCAGGAAAAGGCTTTTAAAAAGAACTCGCCACCTTTCACCTTGCATTAGATCATGACTATTCACAATGTTTCTGGCTGATTAGTGTGAATGCTGTTAACCGTGTTTCCATACAGTATTATTACTTTGTCTGAAAGGGGTGTTAGGCTGGCCAAAAGGCAGGTAGATCTGACCATGTCTCACTCAATTGACCAATACAGGATGGAACAATCAAAGGGAGTAAACTGTACTGGGAAGACAAAAAGGCCTTCAGAAGGTGATCGTGAGCAATCTTCTTGTCTGGTCTTACATTCATGTATTGTCCATTTTAGGAACTTGCTGAAAGTTATTTGCGTTCATATGATCCACATTTTGAGTAATTGGTGATTAAATCACAAATTCTTGAAATGTTCGGCCCAAACAATTTGAGGATTTGTGATTTCATCACTAATTACTCAAAATGTGGGATAATTTTAAGGCAACTTTCAGTAAGTTTCTAAAGCAGTCAATACATGCATTTAAGATCATTGGCAAGAAGATTGCTCACGATCACCTTTTGAAGGCCTTTTTGTCTTCCCAGTACAGTAGACTCCCTTTAAGGCAAAATTCCATCCGAGCACTGGACCAGCAGATATCAACGTAATGTTATGAAGGAGGGGACACTCATGCCTAATGACTTGAATTCACAAAAGACTTTTAGATTTAGTCCACGGAATAAGCAAATTTAAGCCAAAAAATAAGCAGATAATCATGCTAAATTTAGCGCATACATTTAAAAAAGTCCAGTAATGAACGCACGGACTCTGCATAGGGTGCTTAAAGGTAGCCCGTCCCTTCTGCAGACCTAATTCTGAAAGTTCCCTGACTTTGTCATCAGTTGAGAGAGAGTGACTTTATAACCTTTCCCTGGAATCGACAAAGCATAATATTCGGTATTTCGGTACTTTTTTGTACCACAAAAATAGTTTTAATTTCATATTTTCATTAATTTCACGGGAGTTATAGTACCTTTGATCTTAGAATTTCACAGTTGGTATCCCAAAGATACGTCCTAAATATGTGCAAACTTTCATGAAGTTTGCAGATGTTTGTAAAAGGGACGGGCCATCTTTAAATACACGCTAGTTGCTATGGCCTAGACCATGTTTATACCATGGCTTAATCTCAAATTAATTCAAGTAATCCATCGTCTTACCCATAGGGACTAGCGTGAATTTAGCGCCCGGCCTATGCAGAAAATGGGCATTCATTGAAGTGTACATGTGCGTCCTTAATCAAGCATGATTTTTCCCTTTAATCCGCCACACAATTTGCCGCGGTCTCAATCTAACACTCTTTTCTGAACTCAGGCCAATGCAACCAAACATCTACATGGATACTTTTTCCCTTTTCCCCTTTTTTCCCTTTAATCCAACACACAATTTGCCACGGTCTCAATCTAACACTCTCTTCTGAACTCAGGCCAATGCAACCAAACATCCACATGGATACCTAAACATGCCAATCAATGTCAGAAACATTACCACAATACTCTGATATCCTATGCTCCGGTGCCAACATTTGGCCGATGTTAACTTAAAAAAACAAAAGAGGTGAATTCCCCTTTTGGTCACTAGTAGCTTTGTTTCTTATCAATTTCTTTTGCAAATTTAAGGGTATAAACATGTAATAATATGGAAGAGGATCTGTCCGCGTCATTCTAATGGAATGAACATTGATTTAAAAAAGGCGATATGCAAGATATTTGTGTTTTCCCTGTACTTACAAAGTGACATCACTAATTTCAACATTTTCCAATACTTTGTGCTATTTGGAGATTTAATTGTTATTCTAATGATATCTTTATCCGTGTTATTTTTGTGAATATCACAAATGTTACAAAGTTGACTAATTTCACTATTTTCTGACACTTTGTGCTATTTTGGGATTTAATCATTATCGTGATATCTTTATCTGTGTTATTTTCATGAATATTGCTCATCACTATAGGACCACAAATTAAACAAGCCAAATCATTGCAGCCTAATATTGAATGCATTTGCAGTGTAAAAATTTCCATGTTATTTCTTTCAAACATTGGCTCATACAGTAGTATTAGTAGCAAAACAAATAGCTTAATTTAGGTATAATGACATGTGAATATCTGCATCAAATCATCACCTTCGGATTGTCATAGTACTTACAGCAAAATATGTATCTACATATATAAATATTGGTTTACTAGCAGCTTAACTATTAGTTTCATGTAGGTATAGTTCACATGAGAATATCTGCATCAAATTATCACCTTCAAATTGTCATAGTAGCCAAAATACGGAATGTATCTACATGTATATACAGATGAGGCCAGAAGTTTACATACACCCAGGAAATTCAAAGAAAAGCTGACACTTGCCAAACATCATAAAATTTACTGTATCTTATAAAATATTTGTGCTATCATGACAAATTTGATATCAAGTGAATGAGTACGTCATGCCCCTTCATCACATTGCTTTGTCATCAGGAGCTGAAAATTATTTAGGTGTCATTTTCAGATTGCATTTTTTTGTTCAGTGGTGACATATCATGATAGAAGATGTAATATAAATAATAGATTTGACATATATATTCCTATGAAACGATGTTTGAAAATATAATAACAAACAAAAGAATAGATTTGGAACGAATATTGTTTTTTTTCTTCAAAGAAAATTCCACCTGAAATATAATTTAATCCCAACGGCATTCCAATCATGCGAAAGCGCATAATGCACATTTTCATTTGATACCAATTCGTCATTGTAGTATTTATATTTCTGAAGATATAGTAAATTTTACAATGTTTGGAAAGCGAACAATTTCACTGAATTCCATGGGTGTATGTAAACTTTTGGCTTCAACTTCAAATATCAATATTGGCTTATATTATGCAGTAGTACTCATAGCTATAAAAAAGGCTTCATGTAGGTATAGCTCTAATGTGAGTATCTGCATCAAATTATCACCTTTGGGTTGTCATAGTAGCCAAAATATCTATCTCCATGTATCAATTTAATCTCACTTGAAATTACAATTAGCTGGAACAAAATATCAAGCGTTCCGATCATTACGATCCATACGGTTTCATGAATACATTACTAGCCTAGCTAGTTACACCTGCATGTAGCTGAATGTACTTTAGGCTTACTAGGCTTAGTAAGGTTTTATGACCCTGAAGAATCTCTCAACAGTCTTGATTAAACCCCTTTTTGAGACAGAATTCTTCAAAACTGAGCAAATACAACATTTTGTTTTATTCATGAAAACCTCAGGATCCACATCCTAGTTGGCACTCATCAGAACCAGCACTCAACACAATCCATTTATTAAAGAGAATACTGGGAAGGCAAAATGCCTTCAAGCAGGTGATCTTGAGCAATCTTCTTACCAATGGTTTTAAATTCATGTATTGTCCATTTTGGAAACTTGCTGAAAGTGATTTTCCCTAAAATGATCCATTGGCAAATTAGTGATTAAATCACAAATCTGCAACCTTTCTTGTTTGGGCCGAACATTTTGAGAATATGTGATTTAATCACTTATTATTCCAAATGTGGATCATTTGGGGGAAAACCACTTTCAGCAAGTTTCTAAAATGGACAATACATGAATTTACGACCATTGGCAAGAAGATTGCTTACGATCACCTGTTTGAAGGCTTTTTGTCTTCCCAGTAAACAGTATATTCCCTTTAAGCTTAAAGAGGTCTGAATGCTTAGACTATTAGTAATACTGTAGGGTCCCTTCGGTGAATGATGTCATGCGAATGCCCTTTTAAGTGGTCACCGAGTACCAGGATTTCATTCTTGTGGGTGGAATGGCTTGGTTTTCTACATGTATGTGTCACAGTTGGGATAGGTTTGCATAGAGTATCTATGTTGACATGTCATTTACTGTATATAGCATGGGGGTCACATAAAGAGATAGAGAGAGAGAGAGAGAGAGAGAGAGAGAGAGAGAGAGAGAGAGAGAGAAGGGGATGGGGTAGAGGGGTGGGAGAAAGAATGCTCGAGAAATAAGAAGAAAAGGAAGGACAGACAAAAGAAGAGTCAGACATAGGCAGGGAGAGAAGAGACAGAGACAGAGAGAGACAGAGAGAGGGAGAGGGAAAGAGAGAGGGAGAGGGAGAGAGAGGGGACGGAGAGAGAGAGAGAGGGGGAGAGAGAGAGAGAGAGAGAGAGAGAGAGAGAGAGACAAGTTGGCTGGAATAAGAATATTTAGCTACATGTACCACCTACTTGGAAATACAAATCTTAATTGACATGTTTATGCTGATGTATATAAGTAAGTGGGAGTTTGTTTCTGTCTCTGTTCATAAAACTACAGATACATTACGTAAATCCCAGTTCATACAGCAAGATAATTGACAGAAAGGTCGAAAGATAAGAGTTACAGATAGGTACATAAATAGTAATATACGTAAGTAGTAACATGCATACATAGATCCATGCACAAAAACATGTTTATATTCATGCATAGTTTGTTACACATTTTTAAACATATCAAGCAGATGAATGACAAAAAAACAAGAAGGAAAGGAGGATGACAAAGGGGAGAAAGAAGGAAAGGAAGGAGAAGGAAGAGAAAGAGAGGGAGAAGAGGGGAAAGAGATGGAGGGGAAAGGTAAAGAGAATGGGAAAAAAGAGGAGCAAGAGAAGAACCAGATGGGGGGGGGGGGGGAAGGGAGAAGGAAGAATAGGAAAAGAAGGATAAGGAAGAGAAAATTGAAAGAGAAGGAAATGAAAGAAAATGAGAAGCGAGAAGAGAAGAAAGAGAAGGAGGAGGAGAAGGAGAAAGGGAAAGAGAAGGAAAATGAAAGACAATGAGGAGCAAGAGGAAAAGAAACAGAAGGAGAAGAAGGAGGAAAATGAGGAGAGAAGGAGATAGGGATAGAGAAGGGAGAGAAAGAAAAGGAGGAGCAAGAGGGGAAGGGATGGAAGAAGGAGAAGAATGAGGAGTAAGAAGAAGAAGAGAATGAGAAGGAACAGCAGACGAAGACAAAGAGCTCTCACCCAGTAGCAGCCCAAAACAGCGGCGTTGCTCCCTTCTCCCTGTCCCTGTAGTTGATATCCTCTTGCCCGGAGACCAGGACGGCAAAGACCTGGGCGTGGTTTCCGGTCCTCACTGCTTCTATTAGGGTTGCCATGGTGACGGGTAGGCGGGGTCAGCCTCGACACGCACCGTCAATTCATAGTGGACGTCACACACCGCAAGAATATCTATCAACTCGCTGCAAAGATAGATAATGCAATGGAATCCTTTTTTAAGAAGTTGCTATGTTTCATACGCTAGATCATCATGAGCTCATGAATGCTCTGCATTAAAATAAAGGCTCATATGAAGCGTGATATGGTACAAGCAGAGACAATGTCCGTTGTGTATGTACCATCTGCTATAAATAAAATTCTTCGCTGCAAAGAAAACAAAACATGTACAAAACCAGAACAAGCGCATATTATTTGGACATCACCCAGTCGCAGAATGGATGTTTAATCCAAACTGAAAATGATATCGTGAAGTATCAATCGCGTGCTCTATTTGTAGGCTTACAAAAAGCAGATGATATGCCCCATGGATGAAATTTCCGTTGGAGTGTGCTGCGTCAGCGACTGAGACGGTCAACACTTTTTAACGCACGACGACGCTGGAGTGAGGTGAAAAACAAGGCAAGGGGGAAATCTAATAAGGCCAGAAATGCACATAGAGCAGAGTACCAGCTGCCAAACCGAACGGTGGAACAAGATTGGATGACAAGAAAGGGAAAACCCCTATCCACTCAGATCGGCTGGCTGTTTCAACACAGCCTGCGCTGACTAGCCCCTTGATGAACACACACACACACAGACGCGGACATATGCACACACAAACCCACACACACATACACACATGCACATACACCAATGTATGCATGCACACACACATACACACACACACACATACACACACACACACACATGCACACATACACACACACAGAATCTATACATTCTGAGACTGTCTCGTCCTTGCCCTTTTCAAAGTGAAGCCTATGAAGAGAGGGTTTTGATTATTCAGGTGAAAGGGAAAACAGAATGAGAACAATAAGATTATAAGGAAGTGGAAAAATGAAAAAGAAATTGATTGATAGGTGATTAAAGAAGAGAGAAAAAGCAACAAAAAATAATATTTTGAAGCAGAATAAGTGAAAGAAGAGAGAACATAAAAGAGTATATAAAAGAAAATTATTCCTCAAGGAGCAAAAGGAAGAGAGAGAGAGAGTGAGAGAGAGGAATAGTTCTCTACAGCTCATGAGAAAAAGGATTTTTTTTTAAAATTATTTTTATTGGAAGAGAATGGTGAGAGCGAAAGAAAAAAGGGAGAAAATGACAGGACAAGTAAAGAGAAAAGATTATGATAAACCTGGATGGGTGAGAGAGAGTATAAGAGTGAGAGAAAGAAAAAAAGAGAAAGAAGAAAGCAAGGTTGAAAAGAAGGAAAGAAAACAAATATGGATAAAAAGGATATGAAAGGGTACGGGTGAGAAAGAAAGAGCATGTTAGATAAAAAAATAAGAGGAACTAGCGAGAGATTGATGAATCGGAAATACAGTATAATAAACATGCATCAAGAAATATTGACAATCATTATACACATTGGACTTCTGAGCCTTGTGATTATATTTGCGTATGGTGTAAGGAAATGCGTCATTTACATCATTTGTTTAAACGGTGTGCGATATCACTCGTTATCACTCTTTCTGGGGTATTTCTTGTTTTGGCCCTTGTTAAAGTCAAGCATGATATGAAACTCTATCGCACGCTTTTGCTTTGCAGTTACATGTGAGAATGACATTAGCCCCCTTGGCTCAAAAAGGCAATCGCCATAACCATTTAAGCTTCTGCGGCAAGTCCCTTTGCATGTTGTCCCCTTAGTCCCCTTAGTCCGATATTCCCTTCCTGGCAATTTGATATTATAAAAATATTAAATGGATGTTTAGTAGAGCGATCAAAGGAAATTCATGTGGATACATAAATATCAGGATTTTCAGCGTTAAATATGAAAAACAAGACTCGGATATTAAGTGGCAGAGATCAATATTAATTTCAACGTTGTTTTTTTATGGACCTTTTTCAAAAGTTCAAGATGACTGTAGCAAGATATATAAAGGTAGGCTAGATAGATATATATACAAAGTACAAAGTGAATAAATTGATTCAAAAATAAATTCAATCTGTCAATATATCAAGTACACATTTCAGTTGTAAGGATAAGAGTGATTATCTGGGTTTAAAAGTACAACAAATTTATCAATTTAATATTAAATAGCCCTTTTTGAGAAGATCTCGCTATGCTTGTATGACATGTTTGTGGTAGGGGCTTTTATTGTACAGGGTGTATATGTTATAGTGTGTTAAACTAATTCCGACACATTTAATGATAACCCCACCAGTCAACAAATCAATGTGTACAGCAGTACTTAAAGTTTAGTGGTAATGGGGGTAAATATGAGCTATTTTAATACCGTATGACAATATTTCACAAAAAGATACAAAATAATCAAATCAAGTATAATACTGTTGATACTAAATGAGGTACATGTAATGAAATAGCATATAAAGCACATCAATACAACTCAAAATTAATACAAATTGTATAACATCAAATACTTCACAAAAACACTGTCAATTGAAAACTGATATAATTTTATCTTACTCATATACATGCAAATGGTCGTGGCTATAACTTACATGTTTATTTTAATGGAAAATAATTAAAGATGTATCAAATGAAAGAACACAATTCTGTATACAAGATGAATTACTTTTTCTACATAAATCATATGTATCACTTTGTAATATTTTTTTCAAAGTGATACATAAAGATGAAATAATCCCTAAAATTTCAAATTGGCAACACATTAGAAAATATTTAAATTACATGGTTTCCCTTCATTATTAGCACAATAATGAGTCTAAATTTTGTTTTGTTTTATTCTTTCAATTCAAAATCAGATTATTTTTTTTTCCAATTTGATAAAAAAGAAGATCATCTTTGCTCTTGGGAGGCTTCGGTCGTTAATCAGGTGATCATATCACCAGGAAATGTCACATCCTACAAAAGCAATTACACACCTTACAAGTGGACTAACAGTAAATACCAGTGTTGACATTGAACCTAATGAGTAGATTATCTATTGTTAAGATTTATTGAACAAACTTCCTATATTAACTTCAGTAACATATTATGCCAAGCAACCTCAGAATTGTTTAGTCTGATTTCTGTGACAGAACTTCCCTAGTGACGATGTCCTAGATATTTTCAAAGACAGAGTGGCCCTTGTGAAGTTTATAAAAATCAAATTTTGTAAAAAGCAAGGATTATGGAAGAAAATTCTATACAAGAACTTCCCTCCAAATAATAAAACTGAAAACTGACTTGAAGCGGAATTAAAGCGATCACTAGACGACCAGAATTATGTTCTCAAAGCTCTTTTTCAAAGCCTCTTCTTTAAAGGTTAAAATAAATGTGGCAAAGTCTGGTGTCAATGCTGTGAACAGACTACATAGGGTAGCAAGGCCATTTGGGTTCCAGCGTGAAATAAAGAACAATAAGAAACATACCATACTTCCTTGAAGAGTATACAGCACAACATGATTTAAGGGTATCCATTTTGCCTTTCGTGACTGCAGTAGCCCCCCCCCCCACCCCCACCCCCACCCAAAACGGTACTAAACAAATAACATTAATACAACAAATTAAAAATAAATGAAAAAAAATATTTATATATATATATAACATTTGATAGATATAAACACAAACAAATTTAATGAGACACCAGAGAGGAAAAATTTGTTGAATTTTCGGTCATAGATCTTTATCAAGAATGAACAATTTATGACATCGCAACCTCATTTATCCTTTATAGATGTTTCCCCCTGAATCATTGACTAGGCTAATGGATCGAAGGGAAATGTACATGTACATGTATGTAAGTAGTATTGTGATTGTACTCCATACATCCACATATATCTATGTTTGCATTTTTTCGTGCATGACCAGTACACTGGCAAAACAAATGTGATGTTGAAAAATATGTTGGGGAAAATCATGAAGCGTGGGATGATAATAATAAATTGGATGTGTTTGTGAGTAATTGCCGAGCAACTTTTACTTTTTCCTGGAAATATTAGAAAACTGCTTTCTGCTGCCAGCCTGCCAGACATGTATATATGGCCCTATACTAGAATTAATGATATGTATCAGACTCAGGGTGTTGTTAGTCATAAGTAATACTACAAGTAATAAGTAGAAATAAGACATATGTCATCACTTGTCAGTTTTACAAGTGATGCAATTCGAGATATATTTTTAGCTGTTTAAGGGCGTGTTTATCAACTCTTTTTTGGTAGAATTAAGGTCTCCAAATGCGTGTGAATTTTTTTAAACGCATTTAAACGAGTTGATAAACGCAAAGGTGTTTTGATTATGGGGTTTGGAAAGCTGTTTTGAAACACGCAAATTTGTATGGTCCGAAACGCGTTTAAAGAAGCGAGATAAAAGCAAAGCTGTTTTGAAACGTGTTTAAACCACGTGTTTTCGGTGACAAGGCCGGTTTTTGACTTGGGCGATTGAGTTGATAAACGCACCGCTTTTTTAAATGCGTTTGGAAACCGTAAAGGCCTTTACGCACCATTTTTTTAAACGCATTCGTAAAAGCCTTTGGAAACGCGTTTAAATTTCTGAAAAGTTGATAAACACTGCCTAACTGTTCACTGCAAAAACGGGTAGAACACTCTTCAAGGACTGAAGGGGCTACCCTGGGTAAATAATACTAATAAATGAGCAAATAACAACAGAACCAAAAGTCTGAAAGCCTTGCAGCTAGGATAGCGCACTGTACGCTGAAGGAGGGGAAAAGGGATTTCCCCTTCTCAACCCGTGTCCCAGGTTGGCTCTCCCTGGGTTGGCTTGGCTCCTGGGTAACAAAATAAATTACCACGCTGTCAACCGACACACACACACCCAGGGACATTGCAGAGAAATTAGTCGCGGATTTGCATGTTTTGTAGTTGTCTCTCCTTACTAGGGGATTTGTAAGGTATGCAAATATAAAATGTTAATTATGCGCATATGTTATACATATATGGAGGTACATACAGGAAATGATGACAAGCATATTGAGGGGAGTGCAAATGATTAGAAGTATTCTGATCTGTTCTGACATAAACTATAAACTATTATCTCTACTAAGTATTAAATAGTAAAATAATGGAGCTCAATGAGAAAGGAAGAAAAAGGGGCAATAAATAAAAAGATAAATGAAGAACAAAAAAAAATAAACAAATGAAGAAAATTGTGAATAATGGAGAATAATATGGATTGAAATTGTACATTAAAGGGAAAGTCCAGCCTGAAATTAAGTTGGTTTCAACAAAAATAGAAATATGAAAGAAAGGTATCACTTAATGTTTGACAAAAATCAGTCAAAGAACAATAAAGTTATGAACTTTTGACAATTTCAATTTTGTCACATCACATACGAGTTGCTCTCCCATACATATAATGTGCTGTATGATTCCATAAATACCATTTTTTTTGTTCTTGACAATAGAATAAATATTTTTTTTACAGAGGTATGTGTGTAAAGACACATTTATTATGACGTATCAAATGCACAGTTAAAAAGATGAAACTTTTTGAGAAAATAGATAGATTTTCATAAAATATTGTACACACCACACGACAGAGCAGCTCGCATATTACGTCACCAAATTAGAATTTAAAAGATTTTACTTTCTTATCCTTTGACATTTTCATCAAATCTTCACTATGTTTCTTTCATTTGTCGACTTGCATTGAAGCCAACTTAATTTCAGTGTGAATTGTCCTTTTAGGAATAAACGAAGCAAGAGAGTAAAAGGTGTCATTTGATTCAAGATTCAAGGACCTGGACAAACATAATCATGGCACAAATAAAATTAAATAAACTACAATGTAAACTAGAACAGTGAGCTATTTCAAGCTGTTTTCATCACAATCAAAACTACTGACCTAGTTCGCCAACAGATGAATATAGAGCATCTTGAGTCTAGGATTTAGACTAGGTGACTACATACCAGGTAGTGCAAGGATTGGATCAGAAGGCCAAACATTCACATGCTAAGCCATCAATATCCCCTGGCACGTCTAAAAACTTGGCAGAGGCTTCCTTATTGTAGATTACTTAACCCTTACATTACCAAGCCTTGACAATGCCATTGGCTTTCTACACATCGTCATGCCAATGACAATGAGAGAGTTGACCCTTACATTGCCAAGCCTTGTAAACTACATTGGCTTACTACACATCGTCATGCCAATGGTAATGAGAAGGTTAACCCTTACATTACCAGGCCTTGTAAATTCCATAGGCTTACTACACATTGTAATGCTTATGGTAATGAGAAGAGTTAACTCTTGTCTCTTGATGCGGTAGTTGCACATTTTTGCACAAAATAATGCCTCATAGTGGTTAAAAAGGCTCCTTTCTCCCCTTCAGTAGCTTAATCAACTTGCAATAGCCATAATTTTGTACTTTTTGTTCCCAGGATTAGAAGTCATGCATCATATTGCACGAATAATCACTCACACTATCAGTCAGTCACTCTTTCCTATTGTCCTTACCAACCATCTATCATGTATTTTTGTTTATTCATCAGCTTTCATCAAGCTAAATTTGTTTAATCAGTCGCTCACCCACTCATCAGCTGAGGTACTTCCAAATATAGCTCCCCATTCCTCTGCTTGTCTTAATCAAACCTCAACATTCCAATGAATACATAAGCAGTTGGGTGCAACAGTTCACAACAGCAATTTATATTGTGTAACATGGAACCCCGAACGGCGTACCTATCACATCCATATTTGGTAGGAGTTTGCTGTACGCATGCCAAAAAAGGAGAACTTTCCCAAACAGGGAAGTACCAACCCCTAAAATGCTGCCGGGCAGGTCCCAAACATGGGCACACAACCAAACAATCAGCTTTTATTGTTGGGCGAAGACCTGGGAACTTTAAATCCTCCTTTCATACATTTCAAGCTGAATTTTATGATGACTTCTTTGGAAAGACTTTTGCATGGTATGAGAATTAAGGGGAAAAGGTGGTAGTGCTACACAAGCCTAAGATTTGCTTTCACAGCTGTCTAGCTTATTCTTCTGTCATTCTGTAGAACTCTTTTCTAACATGTCCCTCAAAAAACCTGCTTCTCCATGGTCTAACCGCTCGTAATCACAGAAGCCAAAGCAGTTCAAATGTAGACATCTACTCAAAGATGGTACTCAATAGTGGCACAGCTATACCTTATGCTGGTGTATTCAATTACAAACACTGTAGACTTCTCACTAATGGCTCCTTATAATTACCTACACAACAGCTCAAAGGAATTGATGCATTGCACAGTAACATCCAGACTTTTTTTATGCTTCTGGGCTAGTGTATTTGTTTGTGCATGTGGTATGGAGAATTGCACACATACACTACAGCTCAAAGGAATTGGCATAGGGAAAAGGAAAGGGAAGAAAGGGAAGGAGCCTCAGTTTTAAACCGTGATATATTTTGTCCAGTTCAGCATGAAACATGATGCATTTTAGGCTAAAGCATCGTGTTTCATGCTGAACTGGACAAACCATGGTTTAAAACTGAGGCTCCTTCCCTTTCTTCCCTTGCCCGTGCCCTATGCCAATTCCTTTGAGCTGCAGTGTATATACCCCATAAATGTTCTTCGTGCTGATTCTACACATTTTCTAGAAAACTTTAAATTCCTTTCCACTTCTATACCTCACCCTTTAAAGTTGTCAACTGATCTGTAAAAAGAATGTAAATAGATTCCTAAAAATAGCATTCCATATGTCATATATCAACTCAAGATTTTCTCTAAACAACCGTGTGTATTGTCCTGAAAATAAGGGTTGGGTATATTCTCACGGAATAGTTCTGATAAAAGCTACAGGGAGAGCAAAGTGAGAAAAGGAATGAGAATGTATGACACAAGGTGAAATATACTGTACAAAGACATAATTCATGTGAGTATGAAAAATGAAAAAGTTATTGATATCTTTATTCGCTTTGTTAAAAGCACAATACAATACAAAAATATGAAGCACATAATCATACACAAAAAAAACACATTTAAAGGCACAAATGCACACATGTATACAATAGCCCCTAAACAAAATCACAAACAAAATTATATCAAACTACTCAGCCCATAGTAACCCCCACCCCCTTACAGACAAGAAAATTATATATAGGATGTTATAGCAATGAGTAAGTCAAAGCTATCTTGCGACCTCGTCCCATACATCACCGACACACAATTCCCCACAAATCAACTAATGAAATGACCCAACCCAATTCCCTTCCATGCCCCTTGTGAAGATCCAGAACCTTCATCAGAAACAAGAAAAACACCTAAGATGAGTCACCCCGCAACGAGCCTATGGCAAACCAGCCGTCAGTGTAAGTTATACTTTACACTGACAAAATACAATCAAATTATATCATAATTACATCCATGTCACATGAACAGATCAGTGAATTGAACAATCCAATCATGTGCACCTGATGTATTCGACAGTCAAGCCTCTCTGGCTTTAAAGGCCTCCCATTTTTTATTTGAGGCGAAAAAAAACTAACCAGCTTTTTCATCTTTTTACTTAAAAAAGAGTCTGCATATTGTACTCACGAATGAGGTCTTGGTTAGTTTGGAGTCACAAAAAAGTGCATGAACTCTAGCTAGGCAGCTAGCTCGTTCGCACATTTCCATGTTCGGTGGAGGACATACAGATCTTAGCACAGATCTTACTTATAAGTTAGTAGAAGAAAATCAAGAATTATAGAGTATAAATAAGAGAGATCACCATTAAAATAAAGGATTATGGATTAAGTCTCTCTGGCTAAAAGGACTCCCATTTTTTTATTTGAGGAGAAAAAAAAACTAACCAGCTCTTTCATCTCTTTACTTAAAATAGAGTCTGCATATTGTACCCATGAATGAGGTCTTGGCTCGTTTGGATCGAGTCACAAAAAAGTGCATGAACTCTAGGCAGCTCGTTCGCACATTTCCATGTTTGGTGGAGCGACATACAGATCTTGATTTATTAGCACAGATCTTACTTATAAGTTGGTAGAAGAAGAAAATCAAGAATTACAAAGTATAAATAAGAGAGATCACCATTAAAATAAAGGATTATGGATTAAGTCTCTCTGGCTAAAAGGACTCCCATTTTTTTATTTGAGGAGAAAAAACTAACCAGCTCTTTCATCTCTTTACTTAAAAAAGAGTCTGCATATTGTACCCATGAATGAGATCTTGGTTTGTTAGGATCGAGTCACAAAAAAGTGCATGAACTCTAGGCAGCTCGTTCGCACATTTCCATGTTTGGTGGAGCGACACACAGATCTTAATTTATCAGCACAGATCTTACTTATAAGTTGGTAGAAAAAGAAAATCAAGAATATCAAGAGTATAAACAAGAGAGATCACCATTAAAATAAAGGATTATTTTATCTGTAGAGTGGTTACTCTCTGTTTATTGTGAGTGAGCCCTTATTTACTGATTACAAAATCAAGTTTGCTTCCACTTTTTTTCAACAAGAATGGTGTTTCTAGTTTCACTAGAAAGTTTATATCATTATCTAAACGACTTTACCATAACTGTAACCTCTTTAACAAATTATAACCTACAAATTGAAGAATGATATGGTAATGTCAAAAGTTTTCTTTATAAAAAAATAATAAGTAATGTCCATGTTAGAGTGCTAAATCATTCCACAACTTAAAACAAATTCCATGATCAGAAAGAACATTTGTTTTTCTCTAACTTTCTTGCATAAAATAACATTTTCAGAAATAACAATGATGCAAAATGTTATAATGTGACACCTTATTCAGACAAGATGAAAATTGCGCAGCCTACAAGAGTTCACCTCACCTGGGATGTGTTTCACCAAGCACAGGATAAGAACAACTTTACGCACGACTGGCGACCCTTTCATGTGCTAAATCAGATTCTCATTGATTTTGATTCCCATCGACTTAACAAATCAAAATCCTTGTTGTTAACAAGTATCTGGATACAAAGTGTACTATTTGTCAAATTTGATTAGGATTATTGGAAATTAACTCCCTTTAGGTTAAAACAGGGACATATTGGGGTATCTGATTTAGCAAAAGATAGGGTAACCAGTCGTGCATAAAGTCGTTCTTAGCTTAAGAACAGCTGGGTGAAACACCCCCTGGGGTGTTAGCGCACCATTTGGTTGGGAGAATTTCATGCAAAATCTTGAGCTCAAAATGCATAATACCCTAGGAAAATGGATTCTGTCCGTGGGATTTTGATTACTGGTATAAGAATGAACCAATGCATGAAAATGAGCTATAGACAGGGTGTCCTTTTTGCAGGTAAAAAAAACCCCAAATATTGTAAAAACCACAGAAAATAGATGAAAATACTGTATCAGAACATCCTTCCCAATAATAGAACTGGAAACTGACTTTAAAGAAAATTATAGTGATCGCTAGATTTTGTGGAGGTTTTGGGCGGGTTGTGCGAAACCTATAGCCTTAGAGACCAGAGACCGTGGTGCGCTATGATCCGCACAGTCCGCTCCACACTGCATGCATTCGATGAAAGCAATGTCCGCATGGCACGCTGACAGGGACCAATACAATCATATATGTACACTATGGTCAGTGCGTTTTGAACGTAAACAAGAATAGTTGTTCACTTTTTGTGAAGCTATGACTGTGAGATTTCATACACATTATTGTTAGAGTTTTCTGCTAATTCCTGCCGAGGTTTATGACAACCTGCCTTTATAATAGGAAGGGTACGTAGCCCTTTAAAGGGCATATACTGCACTGGGACGACAAAAAGCCTTCAAAAAGGTGATCGTGAGCAATCTTCTTGCCAATGGTCTTAAATTCATGTATTGTCCATTTTAGAAACTTGCTGAAAGTTATTTGCCCTCAAATAATCCACATTTGGAGCAATAAGTGATTAGATCCCAATTCCTCAAAATGTTCAGGCCGAACAATTTCAGGATTTGGATAAACGTGGATCATTTGAGGGCAAATAACTTTCAGCAAGTTTGTAAAATGGACAATACATGAATTTAAGACCATTTGCAAGAAGATTGCTCACGATCGCCTTTTGAATTTTGTTTTGTCTTTTCAGTACAGTATACGGCCTTTAATAGAATTCATGAAAGTGGGCATGGATCAGCAGTGAACTGTAATTATAACTTGTAAGAAATCTTTTTGTTGACCTGCAGAAGGGATACCCTTCTTTTAAATGGATAGTTCACCCTGAAGAAAAGTTGCTTTCAATGAAAGCAGAAATATGAAAGAAAGATATTAGTGAAGGTTTGACGAAAACTGGTCGAAAGATAAGAAAGTTATGAATGTTTTGGGTTTTGATTTGTGACATCACATGCGAGGAGCTCTCCCATATGTTGTGTACTTTTTTTCCCATAAATTGCCCTTTTTTCTGTTATTTCATGAAGGCATACATTCTTTTAATAGCGATATGTGTATACAAACATGTCTCTAATGATATATCAAACGCACATGTGAAATGATAAATATACTTTTGAGAAAATGGAAATTTTAAAAAACAATTGTACGGGGGCACCTCGCAAATGTCACAAAATTAAGAATAACAAATTTATTTTCCTTTGACCGACTACCATCAAACCTTCACTAATATGTTTCCTTCATGTGTCTCCTTTTATTGAAACAAAAAAAATTTCAGGATGAACTACCCCTTTAATCTGAAAGCGCTTTAATCTTGCCAGCTCCGCAGAGCTGCAGACCCACCCATAAGGATTGACCGTGGTTGCCTTCCACAAGGAGCTGGCAATTGCTTCTACCAGGGAGCAAAGGAAGTTGGGTTTCCTGCTGGAATATCCTCAGCGGACACAGCTAAGACAGGTAATGAATCCAGCTCATGAAGCGCTTCAATTAAATGTATATCATTTGTGTGTGTGGTCAGTCTAGCTACCATGGACTATACTGTAATATTTGCGCAACATTTGCTTTTGCGCTTTTCGAGCAACACAGAGCAAGTGAGAATTTAATCGCACTATGAATTCAAATCCACCGTGCTATCTTTAGCAGGGTGTTGCTGATTCTGGAGTTACTATAATACTGGCATTCAACTCGTGCATGTGTTGCATGCTGTGATGCTTTGCACACCGTTCTGTGGCATGAAATGGTCATAAAAATGCATCGTTCGGGGCATTGTTGATTTTAATGCATAAGGTGGATTTTCTTGTATTTCCTGTGTGCAAGAAAAAAAAAACATTACCGGATTTACAGTAACAGCAAACAATTATCAGCGACATGTCCTACTCTACCTTGTAAACATTCCTATAATCACCTGCTAATAAATCCAGAATTATCTGATAGTCTGACTGTAATACACCGGTTTAGTAATGTAGTCAAATTTATGGATGTTTCTTCCCTTGAGGCCTAGTAACGAGTTATTCCATTAACCTGTACCTAACAATGGTATTTCAGTACTTGGAATCCACTTTGCATACATTAGTTGTTGCTATGTCGGGCAAACCTCGGGCAAGCTTCCCGGCTGTCAGGGGCAACCTTTGTTAAACTGGTATGCATAAAATTTGAATATGTTAGTAAACCGGTCTATTCAATGTAATGTGGATGGATGTGGAAGAGACTTAAAGGTGCATTTTTCAACTTTCTATTGATAGAATCAGCGTATCTTATGAGTATTGAAATGTGTCTAAATATGTGATTCTGTGAAGCTGTAATTAGCAAATGTCAGAAACAAGAAACAAAATATGATGGTTTAGATTCACCCAGTCTAACCAAGGCCTCATGTAGCATACCCTGAACACAAATTTATTAATTCTTTTAGGGTGCCTAAACCTTTATATCCTATAGACAATATCGCCAAGACACTTCAAAAGGTCCTGTCAAATTTACAAATGTATATTGCACCCTCATAAACAGTCAGTCACCCAGGTGAATAGATGATAAACAAAAACAAAATTCATTTCATTTTTTCCTAGAGTAACTGAGAAAAGGCATGTTTTTTTTTTACTAATATGAACTTTGAGTTTTCAATAGCCTGGTATTCAGTTCATGCCCACTTAAAGACAGCCAGTCCCTTTTTCAGATCACCACAAAACCATCGAAACATTGGCAAAACATATAGAGAAGTGTTAGCAAGCTCTATATTCACAATTTGAAACTGACACGTAGTGTAAAATTCAAATAATGCACGTAAACAACGTCTGATTAATAGTCTTTACCTCAGGCTCTTAGCAGTTTGTGTTGAAATATCTGCTTTATTGATTAATCTGTTTATTAAATTATAAAACGAATTATGAAAAAAAATGTTCTATGGAAGGAATCATCTCCAAAGTTTGGTAGTTACTCATAAAATTAGGATTTCACACACGCATAATAACCACATAGATACTGTAACAAAGACTAATACTTTTTTCGTAGTACGAAAAAAGTCGGTTTGAAATTTAACGGCTGAAATTTTTTTACGTATACAGAAAGCTTCAACATGCTATATTCTTAGGAATGGTTTTGAATCACACTTTCTTCAATTTACGATCGTGATAGACGATTTCAAATTTTAAGCTTGCAAAAGGGACGGACAATCTTTAAAGGGCATATACTGTACTAGGAAGACAAAAAAGCCTTCAAAATTTAATTGTTAGCAATCTTCTTGCCAATGGTCTTACATTCATGTATTGTCTATTTTAGAGGCTTGCTGAAAGTTATTTGCCCTCAAATGATCCACATTTGGAGTAATTAATGATTAATGATTAAATCCTCAAAATGTTCGGCCCGAACATTTTGAGGATTTGTGATTTAATCACTCATTACTCCAAATTTATATCATTTGAGGGCAAATAACTTTCAGCAAGCTTCTAAAATAGACAATACATGAATTTAAGACCATTGGCAAGAAGATTGCTAATAATTACCGTTTGAACGCTTTTTTGCCTTGCCAGTACAGTATATGCCCTTTAATCAAGGAATTTCCCTTTGTTCAATACATATTTTAAGGTAAAGGGTAGTATTGGTACAGACAGAGAGGTGTAAGGAATGGAGTCAGCACGAAGTGTAATTTATTCCTACAGCGGTCGCGTGCATTGAGATCACAATGGAATATTTGACGCGTTTGGCTCTTTGATCGAGGGAGATCCGCCGCCAAACAAGCATGACAAAATGTAGGATGCATTTTGAGGAATATATATTCTGTATGCGCAGAAGATTTCAGAACCACTTCATGAGCTGAAGTGCATGTGCAGTAGTATTACATCTTATAAAGATACGATTCTGTGAATTTCGGATTATATTGTTGCTTCGTTTTTGTGATAAAATGAGAATACTGTAGAAAACATGCCAGAGAAATGCCTCCATATCGCACATTTCCGAATCATATTTCCTTAAAAATATCTTGTAAATCGTTTATTGAGTGTTTAATCTTTCATGGAAACAATCTCAATTTCGTGTGCGGAGGTGTCCGGAAAAGTTACGGACCAAATTCTTTCTACAATTTTTTTCAAAATTTCCCTTCGCTCACCCCAAAACTAATTCACAGTGTGTGTAAATAGATCAGCTACGAGCTCCCAGCGAAGGCTGAACGGTTGACATGCTTCTCAAAACAGATTGTCTTTTATTATTCAGAGGAAGGCACTACCTAATCAGAAATACAGCTAATTGTTTAAAACACCTGAATGTCTTGAATTGTTATGAGGCGGCGGACCTCATAGATCAAAGGAAGTCTATCCGTGCGCAGTCCATCCATGATAGGTCCATGGTACAGACTACTGGGTCTGTACATGTAATTAGCACTGTGTCACATTCTACTTTCATTTCAGAATACTAATTATGAATCTTCTCAATCGCATTATCCATCAATAAGTCACCCCCCTCATCATCACAAATCAAATTTTCTGCAAAGATAGAAGTATATTCAGCATATATCATATACATGTTAGTTTACTACACGAAATGGACAATTCTATGCTCTCTATATTTAGACTTCTCAGTACCTACTTACTTGTAAATATCATAGCTACACAAAATGTCAACATTATCATTCATCCACCCACCACACACATCAACAGAAAGAAATTCTGCAAGATGTCATATTGTGAACTGTGTGCACACAGTCAACTAATCCTAGCCTTATTTCAGGCTCTTGGGCATTTCTGATCCAAACCATTCCATAAAGGGGTCTGACTACTATAGACTAATTATTCCTGTTTTCTTCTCTGACGCGTACGGACTGGTTAAAGTGGAGAATGATAAAGTGATTTGGGAGAACCACAGTTTTATTTTTTTAGTTTGGAAAAAAAAAAGGTTGAACATCCTTGAGGCCAGGCTAAACCAATCTGCGCATAAGGCCTGTATCGTATGTAATGTACGGGGTACTTTATATGACATATCAAATGTCAAATATCGGATGCGCACTCACTAAAGCCAAAGGCTACGGTAACTTAGAAATGCGTGTGGTAAGCTCGCTGCATCTTTTCGTGGAAAACCAACTCTGAAATGAATGTATTAACTGCACTGTGGAATAACAATTCTGTAATGAATATACCGACTACATCACACTAAGAAAAATACATAGTCTGCAACTCTGAGAGCATGGATCTATCTTGTAATCAGTTTCTGTTACTATATGTTTTTTTTTTGCAGTTCCTTTGTAAATATTGAAATTTGTTACAAAGCAAAAAAAGTCATAAAATGACAAGAAAAGGGAGGATGCAAATACTGCAACAAATCAAGTGGCTCCGGATTTTCTACCTAGCTCTCATTAGCACACCAGAAAATTTGCAGCTTAATGTAATGTTTGTTTTTCCTTGAGCCTTGATGTACGCTTATGTTTCGCAGAAAAGGTTTCCACATGGTTCACCGGCCACGATCATATCTATAATGAGATTCAAATGTGTGTGTCATGAACAGCCAGCTGGAAAAGCTACATGTATAAAGGTATTGATATATCATGAATGTTTAATAACAATCATGTAAAGGTCCTGTGAGATCACAATGCATGTTGACTACTGTTGATAAGTACAAGTATGTAGTCACAAAACATTAAAGGTTCACTATTGTGGGAATGTATGTTAGCGTTTATTGATGTATGAGTTCATATATTAAGATTAATAACTGTTTCCAGAAAATATTTTCCCCATACTTAAAAATGATTTTTTTTCTCTGAAGATTTCATTGTTAAAAATTCATCCCACAAGGTCTTTTCTGCCAGAGCATGCATAAATTATTCCTTTTAACAGCTGGTGTTTACAATTAATATACATAGGGAGTGGGTGTATGAGATATGGAGACTAAAAGAGGGTATTAACAAACAAACAAACTATCGGAAAAAGAGATAAAGTGGGTGAGCTTTACAAGCAGGAAAGTGAGAGAGAGAGAGAGGGAGAGAGAGAAGGAGAGAGAGAGAGAGGAGGGAGAGGGAGAGAGAGAGAGAGCGAGATAGGGGGGTAGGGGGAGAGGGGGAGAGAGAGGGGGGGAGAGGGGGTAGAGAGAGAGAGCGAGAAAGAGAGAGAGATAGAGAGAGAGAGAGAGAGAGAGAGAGAGATGGGGTGGGGAGGGAGAGGGAGAGCAAGAGAGAGAGATAGAAGTCAACATGCATTCTGAAGTCACAGGGCCTTTAAGTGATTTTCATTAAACATTCACGCTATACCAATCCTTAATACATGTAGCTTTTCCAGCTGGCTTTTCATGACACACGCATTTGAATCTCGTTACAAATAAGATCAGGGTGAACCATGTGGAAACCTTTTCTGCAAAACATATTTGTGTGCATACATCATCATGGCTCGGGGCAGAAAAATGATTACATTAGCCGCAAATTTGCTGATGTACGACCGAGAGATGGGTAGAAGAACGGGGGTCACTCAATTTCTTCCAGTATTTGTGTCCTCCTTTTTTCTTGTCATTTTACGGCTCTTATGCGAATCAAAACCAAGGAGAAAAATCACAATATTGAGGATAACGAATCTTATGAACTGTGTCTGGAAGAGAACGGTAAATGTCGCACCTTGGGGGACGGGTTGGGTATATAAAGTGCTTGCTGCAATGCATTGTGAGTCGGAATTATGTTATGCTTCTATCGCAGTCACACATTTGCTCATCAGCTCGTGTATGTATAGCATGCACTATACTGCTGATTCCTGGACATCGTTTGTATATGCATCGAAGCCATCCCATCGAAATGTCACTCACTATATCACAGCATTGTTACTTCTTTGTTAGTCTATGTTCCTTGGAAGAGCAACCTACGAGACTGAAAAAGCCACCCTGATTAAATAAAACGTAAAACGAATATCAACAAAATATTCTTGCAAACATCAAACACACCATTCACATGTGTGAATGGTGTGTTTGATGTTTGCAAGAATATTGCTTATTAACGTGCCTCTGTAATATTGCAGAATAATGGTTTATTGATCGGATCTACTGACACAAAATTATTGTCTGCTGTGTAAGCCAATACACTACAGCTCAATGGAACTGGCTTAGGGAAAGGGAAAGGAAAGAAAGGGAATGGCCGCAGTTTTAAACAGCGGTATATTTTGTCCAGTTCAGCACGAAACATGATGTTTTTTAGGCTAATGCATCATGTTTCATGCTGAACAGGACAAAATATACCGCGGTTCAAAACTGCGGGTACTTCCCTTCCTTCCGTTTCCCTTTCCCTATGCCAATTCCTTTGAGCTGTAGTGTATGTCACTTTTCCTGCGTGCCGACAAAATGCTGCTCTATGGGATTTGTGTGCAATACTGGTGAGAAAAAATATGGCACATAAAGACTGAATGAGATAACAGCAAAGGGTTAAAATGATTTTTTAAAAGTTCCTGGGGGGTGTTTCACCAAGCTGTTTGTAAGTTACGAATGACTTTACGAACGACTGGTGATCCCTTCTTGTGCTTAATCAGCTTCTCAATGGACAAAGTGTGGTATCGCATTAAGCACAAGAAGGGATCACAAGTCGTTCGCAAAGTCATTTGTAACTTACAAACAGCTTGGTGAAACACCCCTCAGGCAACATAAACCTTCCTTAATACCCCAGAAATCTATTGACACAATTAGGGAATGTTCATTCATGTCATTCAAACTCAGAGGTTTGAGCTACGAAATGCAAAGAAAATGAAATTTAGATATCTTCCTACTACTGTATATGAATGTGCAACATGGATCAGAACAAGGAAGTTTAAATTACCATTAGGCCTTTTACAATGCAGATTCATTGTACTCTTCTTTATTGTCACAAAAGAATGCTTTACAAAGATTTTTTCTTTGATCCCACTTGTTGGAAGCCACCCATTCTCTGGATATTTGCCTTTCAGAAAAGAAACAACGCCCTAATCAGTATTTTCATGTAGAAAAGTATCAAATTTTGTGTTCGCTTGTGCTCATTAACTACATGACAAGCATTTTGTGACCAAACTTCCAGCTAATCAACGAAAGCTGAAATGTATGCATGTTTGGGAATATTGTAAAATATTGTAAAATCCAGGTTGACATGACGCAATCAGGTATGCATCGTACATGTATTGTTAAGAGCAGTTACCATATTTAGTGGTGGCACTGAACCTTGTTCAAAGGATGGTACATCCCTTTCTTTAAACATCCTTGGTCAGTATGCGTTTGTGCTATTAGATCACGCTTGACACGTAGCCCCCATTTGTGTATGTACATCATGGGTGTACTTGATCTTTTGAACTAATTGTGTGCACAATTCTAGGATCACTTGATTGTAACCAGCTGATAACAATGTATGGGAATTCCCAGGTTGCCAGCTAGCGTACTGGATTCAAACAAAAAGTATAAAAACAGAGAGCTGTACGTACAAATACACAGAATTTATTCAGAGGAATTTACCTGGAATGAACACAAAGACATCCTGAATAACCATGGTCGAACTGCTTTACAATACTGATTGAAAATGAAATTACACAATACTTATGCAGGCACGGCGAAAATCAAATTTGTTAACATGTATTATGAAATGGACTTGATCATAGTAGTATGAAAATGTCCCTTTTCAAGTCATTGTTCAAAAAAGGTGCAATTTCCCTCCGATTTCCTGGTATTACTATTGCCTGTCCTAAACTCATGAAGATTCAATGGTAGTCTCATGAATAGTAATTGCATGTAAGTTTGAATGTATATTTAGCATTCATGTTTTCCAGGAAGCGGGCTCAACATTGCTTGCATACTATTTGTATCAAAGTCCCTCCAATGTATAGCGTGATTGACAGACTTTACTGACGGTTGATGGAAGTTCCCTTTTTGAACCATTTATTTTCAAACCTATACACTTTTACAGAAAAATGTGTACATAAAAGTTGTAGAAAATGTTATTAGCTTTATTATACCAAAATACATGTAGATCTCTCTTTCTATCTCTCTCTCTTGCTCTCTCTCTCCTCCCCCCTCTCTCTCTCTCTCTCTCTCTCTCTCTCTCTCTCTCTCCCCCCCCCTCTCTCTCTCTCTCTCCCTCTCCCCCCTAGCCCCCCCTCTCTCTCTCTCCCTCTCCCCCCTAGCCCCCTCCCCCCTCTCTCTCCCCCCCCTCTCTCTCCCCCCCCCCCTCTCTCTCTCTCTCTCTCTCTCTCTCTCTCCCTCCTCTCTCTCTCTTCTTCTCTCTCTCTCCCTCTCTCTCTTGCTCTCCTGCTTGTAAAGCTCACCTGCATTATCTCTTTTTCTGATAGTTTGTTTGTTTGTTAATACCCTCTACAGTTATTTAATAGTCTCCATATCTCTATGGCATACACCCACTCCCTATGTATATTAATTGCATTTATGCCATTAGCTTCTTTTTTTTCTTGGGTGGAGAAAAGGTGGCTCTCCAACTCCATACCTACACCAACACAGAATTACAATCTAATGTTAAATATATATTTGTTACAAATTTGTTTAAAAAAAACTAACTTGCACCATACCCGCCCTCCACATACACAACCATCTCTCTCTCCCTCTCTCCCCCTCTCCCTCTACCACTTCTTTCTCTCTATACCTCCCTCCCCCCCCCCTTCTCTCTCCCTCCCCATCTCTTCTCCTTCCCCCTCTCTTTTTCTCCCTCCTTCCATCCCTCCCCCTCTCTCCTTCCCCCATCTCTCTACCCCCCCCTCTCTCCCTCTCTCCCCCCCCTCTCCCTCTACCACTTCTTTCTCTCTACCCCCCCCCCCCCCCTCTCTCCCTCCCCATCTCTTCCCCTTCCCCTCAGGCTCTTTTTTCTCCATCCTTCCATCCCTCCCCCTCTCTATACCCCCTCCTCTCTCTCTATCTCTCTCTCTCTCTCTCTCTCTCTCTCTCTCTCTCTTTCTATCCCTGTCCCTCCCCCTCTCCCCCGCTCGCTCTCTCTCCCTCCTTCCCTCCGTTCCCCTCTCTCATCTCTGCCTCTCATATGTCATTATGTCCATACCTTCTTTCCTTAGTTACCTACATACATGTACTGTATGTAATTCTGAATCATTCTCACTTCTGAATATTCTGTGGTGAAACATGACTTGCAGATATCCAATATGAACTTGCTCTGAAGGCCAGGCTGCATCTGTCTGTGTTTGCTCAACACATACAGAGTCACATGGTTACGCCCCGGGGTTACGCCTAACAAGCTGTCTTCCATGTGCAGATAGCGTTAATTATTGGGGCGCATCCACATACATGTACATGTACATGTCCGGTATCTAATATACAGAAAGGGTTTTATTTGTCCCGATCTCCCTCTCGTACCCCCATCTCTCCCCACAACCCACCCACTCAAATATTTCCCATTCACTTCTCAATGTGAAAGGACCTCCCCTAGCACTCCAACGTGTCTCCTCTCTATGTTTGCTCAAAGGAAAAATGAAACATGACTTGCAGCATCAACCATCCATGCACATGTGCAACCTTAAAGGCTGGTGCTGATGGGTCCCATTTGCAAGTAAAACAAATAATATTTTGTACAAACGATAGAAAATGGTTGCAAATATTGTAGGCCTGTGAGAACGTCCCTTCCAAGAACTGGAAACTGACCTTGAGTGGATTATATTGATCGACTAATGCATATTTCAAGTAGCTTTTGGAAACGGGCTGTCTAAAACAGCATTCCTGCAGCATAGAAATCGGAGATGGTCAGCACGATAGCTTTTCGCACCGCGCAGTGACGCATTGAAACAAGTGGTGCTCCACTGACCATTGCAATTCAGTTTATGAATGTAGACCACGGTCAGTGATTGGTCACTTTAAAAAGGATGCTGAGACTGAGAAGAAGACTACTAGCTGATATGCTTTTCATACCTCAGAGTGCTTCTATATCATATTTCACAAATTTATGATGCTTCTCTTCAGGTGCACGCAATATGGTTCACAGAATTTAGATTAAATTGGCAAAGGGAATACACTACCTCTAACTGCTTCCATGTAAGGCAACTCATTTGTCTTTGAGGTTTGTGTGTATTATGACTGTGAAAATGCTGTAGTTATTACAGTATGTAGTGTTTTTGATTGTTTTTAATTCCTTAATGATGGAAAGCTTACATGTGCAACATGTCACATTCCTTTTCCATTTCAGAGCTTTATTTCCTGTGAATGTCTTCGAGGATTAAAGAATGAAATTTTGATGAAGGGTGAGGCAGGATGATTTATAAAAAGGATATTCTGGGATCGTTTGCCCCATTCAATTTTCTTTTCTTTTAGAACCTAAATTTAGAAATCTCTACAAATATCCGAGATGAATAGATTTTATTCCCCCTGTGCAAGCTTTCCAACAATACTCAATAGAAAAAAAAACATAAATGAACATTGACTTTGACCCTGCAAGTAAATTACATGAAATACATGCAGAATACCGTCACTGCATGCCAGTAGTAACTCTTTGTAAGCCCTGTATGAAGCATGAACTTTACACACCTTCCCAAAGAGAAGGAGTTGATCTTGCAGAAAATTTAAACATTTTTATGTAAGTACTTTTTAGGTGGTCTGTCGTAATCGACAGATCACCTTCTAATTTCGTCCGAATTTTCTTTCTTTCTTTCTTTATTCCGGCCCACTTCTTTGAGTCATCTGTATCTCGACAATGCACGTGTCATGTTTCATAATTTTTTCCCTCTCGCTTCTTTATCGTAAATGACTATTAATTACATGTTGTTAGCACATACATGTGACCATTTAGGCAGGTCTCTTTCGTGTGTGCTGCCTCAGATTTCTAATGAATAGATGGTGTCACCATGGAAGGTCCATAGTGTCACGGTGCATTTACCATCCCATGTCTCTGCATGAATTAGCCAATGCAGACCACCTTATACTTGTCCACAAGTATATGTCTCATTTCTCTTCTCCCTCTATTGAGGATATTCATTTCCATTTATTATCATAAACATGACATAAAAATTAACACATCACAGGAATAGAATTATAAAAACTATATACTGAACTCTTATGTTAGTCTGTAGGTTACACAATATGAGTATGATATCAATGTAAATATATCTACCTTATGGAGCTTCTTTGAGATCTTGTGCAAAGATTTGAGATTCAGAGATCTGTGACTTGTTCATGTATAGGGTTGTCAAATTTCACCCTTGATCCCTTGAAAACTGTCAAAATATTGCCCCCCCCCCCCCCTCCAGCCTGTTACAGGCAAATCTTTCCAGTATGTTCAATCTTAGATCATCAATTCATTCACCTGACATTTATGCAGCCCTGCAAGCTATAAATTACCATGCGGTTTAACCTTCCCATTATCATTGGCATGGCCTGGTACTGTAAGGATTAAAACTGCCCTGATCTGAAGTGATACAGTACTTTACAAAATCCATTCACCTTCAAAACACGATAAAAATAGATGTACATGTAATCATTACCTTTCAGTTCTACAAGTCAAAAATATTAAACTCAGACGTTTCACCATACAGCAGCACTAACAAACATGGCCCCTTTGCATAAATATCTTTAATGGTACATGCAACTCTGCCATCACCATGGTAACATCCCTTGACAGCCAATCAAATTCATGGTTTCCACAGAAATTGCCATTCACTCACAGCAAAGTTACCATGAATGGCAAGTTTTATGACAAAGCCTCGTACATGTAAAACCGTTTTTTAACTCTTATCAAAGCAAGTTGAATGTCCCAGGCCTACAGCACATTGCACGCATGAATGTGACATTTGCCACACGTACTTCACGGCTATTATAGGTGCTATGACGTCATTCTCTGGAGAGACAGATGGGGGCTTTCCCCTGTACCATACCCACAAGATCTGCTGATCCTGATAGTCTTTCTCGCTACAAGGCATTGTGTGTGACATTTCCAGTGGCGCCGCACAGTCATCGCCATATGTTGTTTGTCTCGATTGTGTGCTTGTTGCGTTCATCCATCTTTGATCAGTCTACCTCATTAACCTTCCAGCCCTGTACATGTAATGCAAATGCTGCGCTTGGCATTTGGATTGGCCCAAATGACTGTGGAGGCAAAAAATGATGGATATGGAACGGTTTACCTAAGGCTAGCACCTTGAATGATTTCTCGCCCTCCTCAATCAAGAGGGAAAAAGGAGGTAACAGGAAGCTATACGATGTAAAAAAAAATATGAAAACCAAAAGGAAGTTGGTGATGATACGAGACCAGGGCCCTGTTGCATAAAACTTTCTATTGATGGTAACGTTGCTATTAATGGTAACATTTATGGAAACCTTGAATTTGATTGGCTGTCAAGCGATGTAACCATGGTAATTACCATTGATGACAGGGTTACCATTTATGGTAAGTTTTATGCAACAGGGCCCAGAAAAGGAAATACATTCAATCTACAGACGAAGGAAATAAGACAAGGAAAACAGAGGAAGATTCTGTGCTCTGTACCTGTACATGCATGTCTCTCATTACCGTGCCAGGGCACTGTTGCATAAAACTTACAATTGATGCTAACTTCACCATCAATGGCAACTTCTATGGCAACCTTGAATTTGATTGGCTGTTGAACAATATTACCATGGTAGTTACCATTGTTGATAGAGTTACTATCAATGGCAAGTTTTATGCAACGGGCCCCAGGAAAAGCCCACTAACTTATCAACATTGCGTGGATTTTGTGGACTCAGAGCTAGGAAGAATAGAGGAGATGAAGATGATCACATGACACAACCTACCGGAAGCCTCCAGCGAATATAGCTGGATTTTATCTCAATGGCTGACTTTTGGCTGCCCTCAACCACTTCGCACTGTGTACAGTATAATAGGAACTGGGTCGGGTTACTGGCATCTAAAAGTAGACCGTTTTCATTGTAATATGAAAATGTTATTTGAGTCGTTCAAACAATATGTTATTGAACATAACCCCAAAGCTTGTCCGACGTTTCTCCCAAATAACAATAAAAGTTCAACAACTAATAAGTTCAGAGTCCATTCCAACCATTGAAACTGGACCGCAAAATACAGGCGAATGTAATAAAGTGAATATATACATGAATATAAAAAGCAGTCCTTGTAAACAGGTAGTCTTCATGAAAAGGTTTCAAAGAAACACATTTTTAAAGGGATAATAAAAAGTCAGAATTCTATATATAGACAGGTGATCTTTTGATATGTACGTATATAGATATACTATAAGAGCTGTACTGTATTGGGGCCAACATTTACGTCCAATGATAAATTCAACCATTATCCCTGATGTACAGTAATATCCATAAAACACAACCTTCTCGGCTTAAAGGGCACCTGTCATCAAAATATATGTTGATTTCTGTTGATGCCACTTAATATGTATATCACAAAATCACTAACTGTTCAATGGAAATATGTGTCCTATATCTTAAAATAATTTTTTCTGTATTTTTTCTCAGCACTGATAAGCCCCGCCTCCAAAATATCCTCCAACTCAAGAATCCCCCTGTGACATCATCAAAGGTAGATATTAGCAGGATAATAGACATAATTTATGCACAAACTATAACATTGCGATGACGACCTGCAAGTGCTTATAATAGCATCATATAGCCAACACATTTCTGACATAAGGAAACAATTATTCCCACATGAAAGGTTGTTAGATGGTATTGTGTGAAGACATGTGATGCTCTTGTGGGCAGGTGGAGGTAGTCATTGCAAATTTTGCAATGTTTAATTTGTGCATAATTTCTGCTTATTATCCTGCTAATTTCTACCTTTGATGATATCACAGGGGGAATCTGAAGTTGGAGGATATTTTGGAGGCGGGGCTTATTAGTGCTGAGAAAAAATGAAGAAAAAATATTTTAAAATATAAGTCACATATTTCCATTGAACAGTGATTTTGTTATGTACATATTATGTTGCATCAACATACATTTTTGATGACAGGGGACCTTTAAGATCAAGGATGTGTAAATATTAGTCAGAAATAGATGACGAATATTAGATAAGCAAGGATCAAGTGTGGCCTGCAAGCACAAAGTTTACAGGTTTGCTGCTGATTAAAGGAACAGTAAATGAATATATGGACAATGTACACTCCAGCTCGAAGGAATTGGCATAGGGAAAGGGAAAGGGAAAGGGAAGGAACCACAGTTTTAAAGCGCAGCATATTTTGACCAGTTCAGCATGAAACACGATGCCTTAATTAGCCTAAAAAGCATCATGTTTCATGCTGAACTGGACAAAATATACCAACGTTTAAATCTGCGGCTCCTTCCTTTACTTTCCTTTGCCTATGCCAATTCCTTTGAGCTGTAGTGTATGACCATAGACAGCCAATGCTAGTTCCCACTGCTAATCACCTAAATCGATTGTCCCAATAACCCAAAATCCACAACCAAAATCAACCAAGCCCAAAATTTGTTGACATGTCAAAAATATTTGGGTAGAGTAAATGTAGGTAGCCAGAGCAATGATAAGCATGGTAGATACCACTCCTACATGTACACCGGTACTAATCTAGATGACGAAATATTGTGGGTGGTTTCTGACGTCAGTGTCATGAAAATACAAATAACATGCTGATTGTTTGTAAAATCTTCCTACAAAATATTGGACGTATGATGGCTGATATCCATTAGGCTAAAATCCTTTGGAAAGATGTCCATATTGAGTTTGTCACCCAAACAGCATGACCACACAGGTACATGTATTGTATATTTTTTTTTTAAATGTCAATTTTCTCAAAAGGATTTAATATACCACATTACTTACAAGTGCATCTAATATATCATTAGACTCATGTTTTTACACCCACACCTCTGTAAACAAGATATTCCTTCATTAACAAGGTGGTTCACGAACCACGAGTCTCGCCTGTTTTCGCAATCGATAAACAGTGCTAAGTTTTTTGTTTGTTTTTTTCAAACCTTTTGACCCCTATATGGTCTTTTGACCCCATCAGCCTCATGAAGGGATACATATGGCTTACCCAAGGATCATTTGTACCAAGTGTGATCACAATTGATGCAGAAATGAAGAAATGAAAGAACATGGCCTCATATCACTTGACCTTTTGACCCAATCAGCCTCATGAAGACACATGTGGTATTACCCAAGGATCATTTGTACCAAGTGTGATCACAATTGGGGCAGAAATAAAGAAATTAAAACTTTGAGAAAAATAATGCACATAGCCTCATATCATTTTACCTTTTGACCCCTAAATGACCTTTGAACCCATCATCCTCATGAGGCCACATGTGGTATTATCCAAGGATCATTTGTAGCAAGTGTGATCACAATTGATGCAGAAATAAAGAATTAAGAGCAAGTAAAAGAAAAACTTAATAATTTTTGTAACAGGCCAACAGACCAAGAGACTAACAGACCAACACACTAACAGGAAAAGTGATCACTAGGTCTCTACCAAACTTCGTTCAGGCGAGACAAAAATCAGAAAAAAGGGAAATCATGGGGAAAATAGTACACAACATTTGGATGAGCATCTCGAAACTGCTGATGGCAGAACCTTTCTGCCATGATTACGACCTGTAAGCTTATTACAGCTTACACATTTTATTTACAGAATTAACTTAAAACCGTCATTGGTGGTGTGGATATCTTTTGTCAATTTTACAAGCTTACAAATTTTACCGTTACTGAGAAACGACAATGGTGGTGTGGGTATCTTCTGTCAATTTTTTCAAGCTTACACATTTTGTTTACCGTCATTGGTGGTGTGGGTATCTTCAGTCAATTTTTTCAAGTTAGCACAGTTTGTTTATCATTACTGAGAAACATCATTTGTGGTGTGGGTATCTTTTGTCAAGCTGAACATTGTTTATCATTACTTAGAAACGTCATTGGTGGTGTTGTATCTTCTGTCAATATTAACCGCCCGTACATAAACACACTTACATGATTAAAGTGCACCACACTTTGGACATTACAATGTCTTTCCATGCTGTAATGTGCATGTAAATGCAAATTGTCATGAACAGCCAAGCTAGTAACGACGCTATGGGGTATAAAGTCTGAAAATGTAATGAAATGTAAAAAAAAATCCCCTGAAGAGTAACTTGGCTATTCTCCCCTACTCTGACAAAAGGAAGCAAGTGACAAAACACTCAAATCTAGGTTATTGGTATTCTTAGATAGTACCCAGCATTCCCTACATACGGCCAAAATCTGAACAAGAAATATTAATCTTGGTGCGAGATATTCAATCTAGCATGATGCGGTGTTTCACAGATGCCAATGCAAGTGACAGACACATTTTGCTCATTTAAAAGAAAAGTATCTTTTGTTATTTGCTTCCTTTTGTCAGATACTGTACCTTGCTGTCAGGGTGTATTCATGACCCTAAACCAGACAAAACTCTGCTCTATAAGATTCATGTCTATTATGAATGAGTCAAAGGTGCATCCTATTAGCGCTCTGCTGGCCTTTTATAATGACCCTCCTCTATTTATTCTTTGAAAATCAAACATCCTTTTCAAACCAAACTAACCAGTTTCATTTTCATTCCAGTGTAGAGTCATACCGGTAGTCAACCCATCCTCGCTAGGTGCCTGTCATATGAGTGCACCCCCCCCCCTTTTCCTAAAAAAAAACCCACCTTCAGTGCATAGGCTGTGAGGTGCATGGACACAACCCAATCTGTTAACAACTATGTCTGGTAACACAGACTACACCCTATAGTCATAGCTCCTCTGGCTTCTTTCCTCTGGAGGAGCCAGGATGGGATGGGGCATACTCTATCTTACCAGACATAATTGTTAACAGACTGGGTTGTGTCTATGCACCTCACATTCTAGTACCTAGGCTATGCATATTCGTTAGACAGTTTTTTTCCCCCTTTCACTTTTCATGCTACTCTAGCAAATTCACATATTTTTAAAGGCCAGTGTGTTCTTTTGATATAACAGATATTATTTTAATTGAAACACACAAAAAGAAGAGTTTTTGAACATAATACAGTATGAGCCATTGAAAAGCAGCCACAAAAGAGAGGGGCTGTGCTTTTAGTTGTTAACGTATTTGCAGGCTGAAACCTAGACTACCAAATATGGCTGTTTGGTCAGAAGAGAGTAAACAAAAATATAAAACAGCAAGAATAAAATACCCATCCCCAACCAGCTAGAGCTCTTCTATTGTCCTATCACCGGCAGCTGTTTGGTCAATCAACTGACCTCTGGATATTGTATATATCAGTATACTGTATATGGGAACAAAAGGAGACCTGTGCGTTGTGTGTGGTTACCTGCCCATACCCGATCTAAATCATCAGCACGTTCCCTCCCCCAGAAAGGATGTTAAAGGGAGCATAGCCCTTTTGCAGGTTTAAACACTAAAACTGTGTAAATAGTATACCACAGAAAAGGGAAGAAAATAACTCTTTATAAGAACTTTCCTCACACTATTAGAACTGAATAATCGTGATGGCTAGTTTTAAAGTACAGTAGGTTGCGGACAGGTTATTCAAAACTCTGTGGTTCCTGAAGTCTAGAGACCACAATAGCATGCAGAACAGAGCTCTACTGACCTAAGCATCCCGCACTGACCATTATGAATGTAGACTGGTTGCTCCGGAACAGAGAGTGTCAATCATGAAAAGGGATGATTTTTCACTTTTCCTGAAAATAATTGTGAAGCTTTGACTATGATTTAAATTACATAATTTAGGTGTACTGCTGATCCACAGTAAAAGAGCTACACTACAGCTCAAAGGAATTGGCATCGGGTAAAGGGAAAGGGAAGAAAGGGAAGGAACCGCAGTTTTAAACCGCCGTATATTTTGTCCAGTTCAGCATGAAACATGACTGCGGCCCCTTCCCTTTCCCTTTCCCTATGCCAATTCCTTTGAGCTGTAGTGTACTTCTGTATCTCTGTTATACAGTATTAGTCTCTCATAGATAAGATCAATTTTGAAATATTTTACAACAAAGTGATACTATCTACAATCGGCACATCTGACCGCCAGATATAAAATATTAATGGAAGACAGAAAACATGGAATTTAAATTTGGGTGTCAAAGATCAAGTATGATGCTTGGGAGACGAATGTTGTGTTTCCCGGCATGGTTTTTGTAAGACTGAACTTCAACTTAAGATGTATCAGGGGTATTTTGAAGCAAGTAGGGGTGGCATATTTAAATAAACAAAGACAAGTTTAATCATTTGCAGAGTTATTGAATTGGTGATAATTAAAAAAAAACAACACACAAACACATGTTTTTATAATGGCTCTCATGCAGGGCATTCTTTTATCAAAATTGTGTTTTTCACAATCCCCGAATAGGGTGTTCCGAGGAGCCAGATGCAATATGACAGTGGATTCCACGACCCAACAGATTGCACAATCATATATAAACCTCACCTTGAATTTGTTAGCGCCCATCCATTCATCGAAGGCAGAGTAGAATAATTTCTTGCAATCATCGATGTCACCAAGAAGTAGCCAGGCATAAAATAATGACAAAATGGCAAGTTATCGCATCAATTTGCAGCTTGATGAAGCTTTGGCCTTTGCATTGGGCTTCCACTTGCATAGAAATCCCAGGTAATCAGATGGGACCAAGCTGGTACATTATTTAGGATCCGGCATCGATCCGACATGTCCAAAACCAAACAATAATTTCAAAATCAACTCAGATTTAAAGATCCCTGCTCTAGCAAGCTCGATTTGTTACATGTCCATACGACATGGACATCGTACGTCAGTATAAAGACAAAGTTAGTGTCAGTGATCTTTAAATAATCAACCTCGGCTAGGGCGACTGAAACGCTTCGTTGATTATCATTGCCCGGATCAGTAAAAAAAAAAAAACTCGCACCAACTGAAATGATTTTCATTTAATACGATCGGATGCACACTAGCAATCAATCCAATTCAATCCGTCAATCCACCACCATTATAAAGAGCGCAGCATGCAAATTGTGATTCGCTCGCGAAGAAATGGTAACGTATTAGGAATCAATCCCCGAACAGAATACGGAATGGATACACACACGTACACACACACACATGTACTGTATGCGAGATCAGGTTTTTTTTTCGTACTGTGTAGTGTGCTCAACCGTCGCGAAAGGGATTTCCCCGGCCCATCACCTGTACGGCCAATCTAGTCTTACATCCCAGACCTAAATAGCCACAGAGACGTGCGTAGATATTAAAGGCTGCATAGACGTTACATGTTTGATTTGCACTTTGGTGTTACGAAATGGGTACTTAGCAACATATGTATGGTCACAATAGAACATATCGAATGTAGTTTCTCCCCATCTGCAAACATTGTCAAATTCTGTTTAGTCATTGCTTGATCAAGAACAACGTCGAGGACCATTATTTTGCCGCTCACAGTAAGCTTCCTCCACGCAATAATAATAAAAGTAATGCTGACAAATATTGATTATTTTTTATCTATAATCCTTTCTAAAAGCTAACGTAAATATCCTTGTGTAATTAGATTACCAGTGCAAGGTTTTGCACAAGGCTTCCCTTACAGACGACGAAACTATGACGAAGCCCCTTTTTTTTTAATTCCATAACGTTCAATATCATTCCACTAAAATTCCAATTATACTAGTACTTTATTCAGAGGGAAGCTCTTTAGCGATATTTCTGATATTAAAGAGTACGATATGCCGAGCCTGACAAAGATATATACATCACACCTTACAGCTTTAAATACAAATGTAAGATATATTTAAATCTGATCATGTTATCAAGCAAAATAGAAATGTGGTTCATCACCCCCTCCCCCTCCCCTCTCCCCGTGAAAAAGCCTGTCGTTACGAGTTTCGAAAGCACAGTAACCCATTTCAATGACCTGTCTATACATCAATATATCACCCTCGGGCAATAGTAATTTTTATATTCCACATACTAAGAATGTTTTTATATGATTGGTCAAGAGTTAATCACGTGATGAAGCGTAGTTTTGCCCATTTGATCACCTGATAAAAGTTCGTTACACTCTAGGTGATAGTACTTTTTCGTTTCGCTGATCTCTTCACTCCTCACAGTCCTAACGCGTGATCAATATTTTGCGTACGCGCGAAATAAAAGTGCGTTACACTCGGACTATCAATTGATAGTAGCTCCTACTGACGCGTCCTAGCCGCGGCGCGTCCTAAGGCGGGTCCTGACGCGTGTTCCCCATGGCAGCGGCTCGGAGTTAGGTAGAGAAGTAAACATTAATTTTGTACGTCAGATTGTCATTTTTGGTATAGATAGTTGGTTTCAGATGTGGAATATAAAGCAAATAATCAACTTTTGGTTTCAGGCAATGAGACGAACTCGGCGATCTGAATACGCTATCATTACTCAGCTGCGCTTCGGAAAGATAGCTACATCCAGATCGCCTCGGAAGTGATAGTTCGTCCCATCACCTTCACCAACGTTGATTATTTGCTTAATAGCTTCCAGATTGGAGGAGGGACTGCATAATAAGTGTACGGCAAAAGGTTCGGACGGGCTATCTAGTACACATGCGTGAATGGATTGTTCCCTGATCGGGAGAGATGTTGATCTCTAACCCGCGTCCCCCTCCCCCACCCCACCCCCGATCTGATCGGAGAAGGGACTGCCTATTAAGCATGACATAAAGCGTTTGGCGGCCCTTTCTCGTACACAAGTCATGCATAAGATTGTTTTCCTGATCGGGAGAGATTTTGGTCTCTGAGCGCCCCCCCCCCCCCGGCCCCCTCCACCCCGATCGGAGAAGGGACTACCTATTACACAAGATATAAAGGGGTCAGACGCCCTTTCTGGTAAACATGCATACATGGATTGTTCCCCTGAATGGAAAAGGCGCTACGGAGACCACCTGCCTTCACCGCCCACACCCCTGAGGTACAGCAGGAAATATTTTGTGAGGTACTCTTTTCAAAGCGCCCCTTTTCAATCATTTCTTGTTATTGTAAACAAAAAAATAAATAAAAAGTGCATATCGTATCATTCAGAGTGGGGTGGTAAACAGTGGATTTTGTAGAAAGGAAGAGGTTATTGAAGCAATATACTGATATCAACACCTCATGCATGTGTGTTTTTTTTATTACGGAATTTTTGATGCCCCAAACCAAATCAAACCCCCTCCCCTTAAATTCCCCTGTACAGGCACATCAAATGCACTCCCCCCTCCCCCCCCCCCCCCCCCATTTTTTCATCTAACACATTCATTTCACTGTACACAAATGATTCTATTTTAATGATTTTTTTTATTCAATAGATAACAAAGCGATCAGGATCGTTTTAAACGGTTTGTTGGTACAATGCACTGACGTAATTCTGACACTGTGTCACAAGATGTGGGTTTGGAAATATAAGACTATGCTAGAACTGACCAGGCATGTTTGTGCCTTAATTGCACTTGAACAATCGAACAACTGCTGAGTATTGTTCGGCCATAGCGTGCAATTATAGGAATTAGAGCATAGATGATTCGTGATACCCTGGACATGTGGTCGTGCCCGAGGGCGGGTAACATCTATTTTTAGAACACTGAGCCCCCTCAGAACCAAGCCATAAAGGATATTCACTGTGTACACATAAATTTTTTATTCCTAAGGTAATGGGAGGGTTAAGTTGGAAGTCTTATTTATAAAGTTGTGTAAATACCATGGCATAGGCCCTATAGGAGGACAAATCAATAGTCCATGCATTTCCCTGAGCATGTAGGAACTTTAAGCGATCTTAACATTTAAAATTAAATGTTGGACTGTCCTTTGAAAATACAGTTTCAACCCCACAGACTCACACATCTGCAATAATTTATGGTATTGAACATGATGACCAAATCGACTCGATGACATTTCTCATCTGATTGTTGTAGCCTACATACTAAATACTACTAGTTATGGTTAAGGTAAGTGCTAAGGTATGGGGCCTGGTAGCCTAGGTACACCTGTACTAGGCTGTGAGTTGCATGGGCACAACCCAGTCTGTTAACAACTATGTCTGGTAACACAGACTATGCCTCAATCCCATCCTCGCTCCTCCTCTCAGATCAGGGAAGAAGCCACGGGAGCCATGACGTAATTCGGGCGCAGTCTGCTTTACCAGACATATTTGTTAACAGACTGGGTTGTGTCCATGCAACTCACAGCCTAGTACCTAGGCTAGGGTCTTGTTGGATAAAACCTTTCATTGATGGTAATCTTGCTTCCAGTAATGACTTCAATGGAAACCTTCAATTTGATTGGCTGTCAAGCGGTGTTACCAGGGTGTATACCATGGCAGAGTTACCATTAATGGCAGGTTTTATGCATCGGGGCCACGAGTGTAAGGGGAAATAGAAGGCATCGTTGATAGCTTCAACATTTATTTGGCGATTAAAGAAAAAAAAAGCTTAGTATGAGAGGGAAACTACAAAGTTATCATGTTTTCCCACGCATTATTTGATTTATTCTATGTCACTGCTCGGTTTCACATTTCACAAACTTGATATGCTCTTGTATGCTTGTGTGATTAATACGCTCGAGCATGGTGTCGATGACGAAGGGTAAGGGGGGGGGGGTGAATACAAAAATAAGGCAGGGGGAACTCGTAAAATCATCCCTTCAATATTTCAAGGCCATAACAAAAAGAAAATCAGTGTAATTATCTGCTGAAAATGAATTCAAATTGATGGCAATCGATAACAGAAATGGAAATTGTTTTAACAAGAAATACCCCCCCCCCCCCACACACACACACCCCCCAATAAAAGCAAAACAAACCAGTGCTCACTCCCCAGGCTAGTTGATCGTAACTGATTTTCTTTCTTTTCAAATTGCTCTTTTCAAAACACAATTATTGTATGAGTAAATGTAACAAAACAATTAGAAAATTGAGCTTACCGGTGTATGCAGGCTATAATAAAAAAAAAATAATACTTAGATTCATGTTTATGATAGCATACACCAAGTATTAATTGCTTATTACGTGTTTAAGTAATTCTTTAAACCTGTCAAAGGTTAATATTTGAGCTGCTCTTTTGGTTTAAATATATTGCTTTGTCAACTTAAAACTTGTAATGTCACACGATGTGTTGTTTTCTTCTTAGGCCCATATAACAGTGGTTCAAATTAGACTGCGTACTAAACGTAGATTAACTTTATTGGGCGCAAACTCAATCATCTGATGCTGTCACAAAAATGTTGATTTTCATCACAGAATCACAACAGTGGGCGATCATTCGCTGCAATTATAATGTGGACAAACTCAATATACCGTAGTAATTCCAAGGATAAAACATATTTGATTTTATCCTTGGAATTACTACGGTATATTGAGTTTGTAGGTGTCGATTTCTGGTGATGATTGGCGTTAGACTTCCTCCCATGATAGGGCATTTTGAAAAAACTGATGCATGAAAATCACATTTTAGAGCATAGTAAAAAATTATTATTTTTTATGAGATTTAGTCATCATTCACTGAAGCCCGTATTCACATCGGTGGTTTAACTTTATGCGTGTACTAAACCTGGACTAACTTTATGGGTGTCAAATAAAACAGCATCGTTATTAATCCAATATTATTAGTCCAATATTAATCCAATGTTATTAATCAATGTTATTAATCCAATATTATGGATGCTGTTTTATTTGCTGTTTTTATTTTCATGCATCAGTTTTTTTCAAAAGGCCCTATCATGGGAGGAAGTCTAACGCCAATCATCACCAGAAATCGACACCTATGTTTTCAAGAATTTAATCCAGTCTGCAAAAGGGATGCATGTCCAGTAGCATTCTCTAGACCTAGAATGTTGACCAAGGCCAGCGTCTTTCCACAATGAGCTGATCTACATAGGAAATTCTGACGCTCAACTCAAGGGCGTTTTGTAGGATTTCGTCCCTGTTCTTGGTTTGAGTGTAGTGTTTTATGTTCGCTGCATGTACTTGATACATCATGTCAGACGTCCCACGACTCTCTTGCCATCGTTCAACCATTCTTCCATCTGTGGTTTTTTTCTCTCTCTGTTCTTTTGTCTCTTTATCTCAATATACTACGTATCCTCTCATTGATTTCATTCACTCACTCTCATTCAATATATGGATTTTAAAATTGTCTTGATCTAATTTCTGTCTCACCTACTTCCTGTCTCGCTCTGTCACTCCCTTCCCTCCTTCTTTCCACCCATCTTTCCCTGTCTTTCTTTTATCCTTCAATCTCTCCCTTCTCTCTCCCCTCATTCTATCCATCTCTCCTCTTTTCACTCCTTTCTCTCTCCCCTCCTTTTCTCTATCCATCTCTCATTTTGTTTTCACCCTCCCTTCTCTCTCTCTCCTTCTTTCTATCCACCCCTCCTATTTTGTCCACTCTCTCTCCCCTCTCTCTCGCCTCCTATCATCTCTTTTTTTTACTCTCCCCTTCTTCTTTCTATCCATCTCTCCTCTTTTTATACTCTCTCGGCCCTACTCTCTTCCCTCCTCTTTTCTATCCATCTCTCCTCTCTTTTTCACTCTCTCTCTCTCTCTCTCTCTCTCTCTCTCTCTCTCTGAGACTCCCTCACTATTACTTTCCTGCAATTTTGTGTTGGAAGTATTAAACCAATTAGATTACAAACAACAAGTCACAAGCCTCATTCTAAATTCCAACAGAAAAAGAAGGCTTTAATCTTGTTCCTTAGCATGTCACTACCAACCAAACTATATTTAGTCATATCATTTGGCAACATGACATCATCATGACATCATAACATCATCAATAAGACAATCTAAGAAGCATCTTGAACTTTGTATCGACTCAAACCCAATCATCAAAACTGCAGTCTTACAAATAAAAGACTCTTTAAACTCTATTACACTCAGAATGTAACACATAACAACAAAAAACGAAAGAAGAAGAAACCTATTGGTCATATGGAGAGCCTACATGCATGGTTGGATTTAGAAACAGGCAGAATATTTCATGCCATCACAATCTCACAATATTTAGCTCCATCTTAACATTACACATGATTGAAATTTAAATGTGTTTAACTGTCATAACCCATATTTTCTTGTCACTCTTAAATCTGAGACCATGCAGGCAGAAGTGGAGACAAATATGTGAAACTCATCCCGAAAATATTGGTAACCCAGGGTGTGGGGTGGGGGGGGGGGGGGGGGGGAGGGTCTCATTTTAAATAATTGCCTTGCATCAGTTAGACATAGATTTGTACGACAATTACATACACTGCAAATGATTGGTACTCTCTCAAAAACATAATGCAACTCCAACCTGTGTTCACAAACACAAACAAAATAAGATAAAGAGAACAAGACATAAAATCTACGCTGTGCAAAACACGAGTCTCATATGCGCTGTACACATTTCTTATAAATAAATAGCAGTTACACATCACTTCATCTGATGTTACATACATGTATATACACTTTTTGTTATCTCTTTAGTTTTAAAGACTGTACAATCTTGAACAGCTTAACATTTCATATCACATCAAATATCAAATATCTTATCACTCTTATTAGCCAACACTTTCCTCTGCCAACCTCAGAATGATTGATTTATTTCTGGCATCTTGGCTGCCCCTCCATTAACATTTATGTGCATGAGCGTTGACATCATTTTACCTTATCAAATGTCTCTTTGCTACATTTTGCAGACACTGGGAGACCCTGATGATTTAATCAAGTAGGTATATTTCTAACAAGCAGTATTCATGTTGAGTTCATGCATAAGATGCAATATGGAGAATTAGGATTGTATGACTTCTTGGAACTACATGTCCATGTACTGAGTACTTGACTTGTGATTTAATTGTCCCCACCCCCACCCACATCATCTGTTACCAAAATATAAATATGAGGAAAGTTATTTCTTTGATTATAATTTGATGTACAGTTCCTATTACTTCCAGCTTTCTTTGCCAAGATTTAAGTATGAAGGACTTCCCTTCCGTTTGCGTCATTGTTAAGAGCATGTCTCCATATTCCCAAATAACATGCTCTTTTGTCCCTCTTAGCTGTATCTATCACACCAACACTGCCATGCTTAAACTGAACAAAGTGAACAGCCTCTATCTTTGCCACAGCAAACTTCCAATAATGATTGGGGCGTGTTCCCACACTCACACAAACACCATGCACCATGGTGCTCAGCCCCTTTTATTATTGCATCTCATTTGCAAATGCTCCTCACTGTCACTGTCATCATTTAAGATCAGAGAATGTGAAAGCAATATGCAAGGGGCTGTGCACATACACATAATATGCAAGTAAACATTGACAGTGCAAACATCGTTTATACATCTCATTTGTGAGTCATAATTCATTATTTTTGTACAATACCCTAGTCCATGTGAACAAATGCATGTTGAAATGTGTACATAAACTATTTCCCCTGTATGTACATAAATACACAACAACTTCATATTTCATCTGGGCACATAAAAAAGCATAATTTTCATTAAAATTTCACATTGTTTTTCTTTGTTTCTTTCTGAATACACAAATAAACTGCATTTAACACTCTGGTAACATGATATGAATTTCACTGAATACATTTACAATAGCATTATCCAAAGCCCATACATTTCAGTGCGTTATAGTGAGTTGAGGTACGTCATTGTTTAAGGCATTGTTAGACACATTATTGCTTTTAGTTTACTAATCAAAACCTCAATGGTTGTAAGGTTTCAGCAAGCTAGCTTATCTGATACGTAGACATACAGAAGATAAGGTAGGAAGAAATATCACATCACAAAGGATTTCTGATCATTTTAAAACCATGATTTTGAGCCAATGGCTTGACAACAAGTAGCACAGAGAGATAGCTCAGCCTAAGAAAGAATTTGCAGTGAAAACAGGGAGATAAAATTGATAGTCACAGAACATCAAAAGTTTGTGCCAGAATCGGACAATGATGGTTGTGCATGAAGTTATGTTCATTAGGTTTAATGTTGCTTATTTCCCTTTCGACCATCAATGTTCTTTTTTTTTATGCAAGGAAATCATGCACTTAATCAAAGTGTTAACATATCAAATATAAACATATGGTTAAGGTGTTAGAGGCAAGTACAAATATCAAGTTTCATATCATGGTTTCTGAGTGTTATTACATAATAGTAGAGCTTGAATGCTTACTTGAATACAGGAAGTTGTTTTTTGAAGTACATGCACTCAGACATTGTGTGGCGAGTATCTGTGACCAATTGCCAACCCTACCACAATACATACGCTGATTGCTGATATTAGTCTCACCCTCTGAGGGTGTTCAACCTTCCCAAATAAATAGATCACAACTCCTCTGGTACCCTCTTGACATCTCACCCCACCCCTCTCATACCCATGTCATATATGACATGAACAGGAAAGAGGGGTGATGTGGTAGGAACCCCCCCCCCCCACACACACACACCACCAACCCCCTTCATTCCAAGCCTCCCCTATTCTTGCCAAGTCATATGTTATAATGACAAGAACAGACATAAGGGTTATTTTCATTGCACCCCCCCCAACAAGTCCTATGTTATTAGATGAACAGGAAAGAAAGGTAATATGATAGGCATCCCCCCCCCCCCCCATCACCACCCCATTGATATTTCTTTTAATTCCTTAGTTGCTTCCAGGTACTGCTGCCCAATTATCTATACACGTTGTGTGACAATGACTGGACACTCCCAGACACGATCAGATGATAGAAAGAGATGCATGTGCTTCTCAATGACTTACATTAACACTTACTGTGCAGCTGAATATGAACGCTGTGTGTTGCTGGGGCGCTAATGTGAGTGTGATGCTTAAAGGGTTAAACCGCATCAGGCAAGGATTATGAGCTTCTCCAGAACAAAGAGCCTGGGCAGCGGAAGGGGAAACCCCCCAGCTCATACATGTCCATGATCAAACAGTCTCACTAATCAGCTGTCCTCATTAGTGCCAAGGAGGAGCTGTCAGCTCTGCGTTTCTCCAGGAGAGCTTGAGAAATGGGGGGGAAACCCCTCGTTTGGATTAGCCAATCAGCATGGCTCCGTGACAGCCTCGCGCAACACGGCACTGCTCTCGCTCTAACGAGGAAGGCTCTGAAAGTGATTTAGGGCTTAGCGTTGTGATGATATCCAATAAAATGCTCGTGCTCTCTATTATGCTAAACTCCCATCATGCCTCTGCAGCATATGTGCATCTGTTATACTCGGTAATCCTGTCAAGACAAAATCTATCTTCTTCTGATAGGGATAACCAATCCAGGGTGTTCAGGTATATTTCTGTCCTCTAAGGGCATAACCCTATTTGCATTGACAATTTGCTTCAAATGAAACAGACCTTCAGATTGAACATATGTGATATCATTTTTTAGAGACAGATAATATAAGGAAACTAAAAACAAAAAGATAAAATATATGTGATATCAGATTTTTAAAGACAGATTTTTTTTAAAGATGCCACACGCAGCTATAAAATATATCGCCATGTTATGAAAAGGCTCTGCTCTCTACATCTCTGAGAGTCATGGCTGGAAATGATGTGGTAGTTAATCCCTCAAGGGATTAGGATAGTAGGCAGGATAATCCCCTGTCAATCCCATAAAGTACTGCCACCCATTGAATTTTCTGTGTTTCATTGCAAAGGATCATCACTATCACATAAAAGTACATGCAGCCATTCTTTCTTTCATGAAAATAGCCTTGTTTAGTTAGAGCACATGTCGAACTTAAATAGTTAAGTACTTTCTTCTCCCAAAATGATCTGATAAGTATACCTGATCATTCTCAATGACAAATTTCTGCCTCTTTTCTTCAGGAAAAGGAATTGCGTACAATATCATCCTCCCCTTTTAAAAGCTGGTTGAGTTATCAATCTTGTGATACATGATATGATTCGAAGCCAAATGTTAAATGTTTTTGCAGTTTTGCAGGAATTGAGCACCGAGTGATCCCTACACTATGCTTTAAGCCGCTGCGATATCACCGCGGCAAGAGAGAAAGAGAGACGATGAGAAAGAAGCGGGGAAAACCCCAGAATCACGGGAATCAATCTGTGCAGCATGAATAATGCAATGACTCATATCGCAGCCTAGATAAAATGACACGCCTGGCTACCGTGGCGACGAGGCAATAAAAATCATTGTCTCAGGGAAGGACAGTGAGGTGGCAAGGCGGGGGGGGGGGGGGGGGGGGGGGCGAGAGTGGGATTAATAATTAATACTGGTACCTCACTTGTTAACCTAAGTGACAAATGCTTGTGCGTTCGTTTTCTTGTTTCCAATGCTCTTCCTTTCACAGCATACATAGGTTTGATGCCTTGTTTTGCTCTCAGCGCAGTTTTCACAATACCATATTTTCAAGCTTTTGCTGAAGTTTATTTAAAGACATAATCATATCAATTGTATACACAGGAATGCATTCCACATAAGTAGTCCTGGTAACTTTGAGGCACATGCAGCGGTAATAGTAATTCAACGTTTGAATTTGTGGAAGAAAATAAACGTGGAGAGAGACGGCATAAACGCTCAGTGACACATTAGTGCCCTGCTTTCCCCCACTGAAAACGCAATTGTCGGTCACAATATCGTGTATCATAGCACCGCTTAACTTGCACAAAATATTAAAATGATGAAGGCTATTTACATTCCTTCTGTTCTTTTCTATCCAAATCCATGTATATTTCCACAAAAAATCTTTCTAGTTTCACAAAGCAAATGCTTCTTATGTCTTTTCTTTCCACATCTTAAATTCATGCACGCTCTACAAAAAAAATCATTTTGTTTTCAAACATATTTCATAATTTACAAATCTTTCTCTCTTTTTTTGACATCAAACTTCCGGTAAATACTTACAATGTAAAAAGGCACATACTTTTAAAATATTTTTTTTTCAACCCTTTTCAAAATTCCCCTGAATACAATTTTACAAAAAATATACCAATATTTATGTTTACGAACTGAGGGCAAGGATTCTCAAGTTACACCATTACAATATGGCAATTAAATGCAATAAATTAAGCATGTTGCACTCTCACGATTTTCATAGAACATAACAGGTTTAAACAATTCTCAGCTTGATATTACTACACACAGTAAGTGGCAAAGCATTAATAGATTGTTATACATGTTAAAACCACTCTTTTTTAAAGTCTGCATTAAACTTGCTTCTGTATACCTCAACAATGAGTAATATTAATCCATCGTCTTTACTCAACAAGGAAATAAAATACATTTATTCATTACGGATACTTTCGGCATACAAATTCTTCATTCGACAGACACCATCAATGTAGGAAAGGTTAAATTCCATTTTCATTTAAATTATGCACCAAATGTCTGTTCTTTTACAACATTTCTTATAAACACTTTTTTTTTGTACCACTATAATTGACATGTTGATATGCAGTCAAATGGGTTACACTTATGCCTAGTGTAATAACACTATCCATTGATGATAGTGCGATATGTACATGAACATGCCATCAATATTTTATTGAAAAGATGCAAGGAGACAAAATGTTCATTCTTTTCTTCATATTCTTTTACATTAATAGGACCTTCTATGTTTCCATGAGACAATTCTTTTCTGTACATACATAAATATATCGCATGTAATTGCTAAAAGACATGCATTATTGCAATACAACCAAAACAATCCATGGTGCCAACTCTCATTGAGCACTTTTTACCACTTTATGAAGAAAAAAAACACCTTTAATTGATGAAAGTCTCTTCAATAATGCCATTAACAAATGTGGTTTTAATCTCTGTGACAAGAGTGCCATTTGAATCCTCTGATTTAATGACGGTTTTCTGAACCTCTTTTGACACCTCTTTGTTCTTGCTCTCACCACCATTAGTACCGGTATTAGCAGTGGTACTAGCACTGGTGTTGGTTTCTGTTGATGGGACCTGGTCACTGGTTGGCTCTTTAGAGTCTTCTACTTTCACTGTCGCGTCTTTCCTTTCGCTTTCTGGGACTTCGTCATTTTCCTGGGAATTACCCACATGTCCCGTTTTATCTCCCTCGCTCTCCCCTGGTTTTGCATCTTTCTCCCCAGTAACCATAGTAACTGCTGGACTTTCTCTATTCATATCCTCCTTCACAGCGACTGCAGCAATAGTTGGTTGCTTTCCACTCACAGCCGTTTTCTCATTCCCCCCTTGATCTGTGTTTCCTTCCTCTTTCTTGTCCTTTGATTTGCTAGCGTCTGGCGACATCTTGGCGCTCGAACCTGTGGGGGCGCTGTGTGGCAACTTCACTATGGGTGGTGGTTTCGATAGCGATATCGTCAACGAGGCGCTCTTGCTCGTTGGAGAACCCAGCTTCTTCACTGGTTTAAATGCCGAGCTGGTCCCTCCAACCCGCCCGACGGCCGACTCCCCGCTTGGTGATAATGGTTTGGGCTTGGTGGCGAAGCTGCGTGGCGGTGACTGCGGCAACCTGATATGAGCATGCACAGGTTTGTGGATTGTACCATTAGGTGAGGAGGGGGTACTGTAAAGTAAAGATGGTTTATACGAGGGGTGAGTTAAATGTCTGATGATCATGCATGGTAAGGTGTCAGGCATGGATAATGACAAACATGCAAGGAAGGACAGAGACAGAGAAAAAAGACAAGTGTTAATCTCATACCAGTACCAACAGAAATACAACAAAAACAGAATCAAACAAGATACAAAAGAACAAACCAACAAAATATAACACATCAGTCTATCAAAAAACTTTCCCCTTTCAGTACTGGATATCATTTGACTTTTATTTTCACTCTCATTCACTATTTGCAGCATGCTTTGTTTCAGCAATAATCTTCAAACAAGTTCTAACTTAGCAATTTCCTAAGTCACTTTCACAGATAAATTTGATCCATAAATACATTGATAAGCCTTGTGACTTTCACTTTTCCACTTTCATGTTTACTTAGAACATTCCCCCTATTTTAAAAGCATGCAATTCATTGAGTGTTTTCAGATTTAAAACAAACAGCACACATGAAATGTAAAGTGTGTCATGTTTGAAATGACATTCAACAGAAAACGTTTAACAGGAACAAAAATAAAAGAAACTGTAAAATTAAAGGTAGTTTCAGCCAATTTAGAAGGATTTCACTGCAAGCAAACTTGATACTTTTATAGTGCTACAGCTTTTATCAGAAATGTGTTTTTTCATAATGAAGTCCACTCTACAATTTTTCGGTGGAAAATTTTGTGTGTCTGGTCTGTAAGTTATTATTGACTTCTTCAACTGGACAGGAGACACTGGCATATTTCTGCTGTTAAATGGATGTCAAAATCATATACTGACTGTCACTGCAATGGAACTTGCTGAGGTGATGTAGGGACTGAATGGTTAGACTAGTTGTGATCTTCCATGACATCCAGACCCCAGCAAATCATTTCAGAATCCATCCATTAGGAATCATGGGTTAAGAAGAACCAATTAGAAGGGATAAAAAACTTGATTATTTTTCAAGTGTAGTCATGATAGCGAAAGACTGAAAAACTCTGAGCAATTTGTGGCCTTCATTTTGCAATATATCTGCATCTGGCGCAAACCATTACATTTTGCAATATATCTGTATATGGCAGATACTACCTTTAAGAAAGAAAGCTGACATGCTCATTACAAGAAAATCCCCCAATTACTAAACAATAAGTGCCACAGAAAACAAGAGCTTGCTAAAAATAAACACAGTCAAACCTCATTATCGTGAAATCACTAATATGGCTATAGTGAAAATGATTCCCACATTTGCATGTGAGGGAGTGCCCATTAAAACGAGTGAGGTTCATGTAAATGTCAGGATAAGTCTCTGATTCTGAAAACTCTTTGTCAATACCCTTCAGTGGAGCAAGGGATCAACTTCCTAGCAGGCTGGAATCAATTGCACTTAGTAATTGCAAATGCATGGAGCTAATTGCATTTGACTGCAATCAGTGGCAAATTATTTATTCTCGGACTCATCTGTAGCTGTTGCAAAGACCCTGTAAAAGTGAGCCTGCGCATGCTCGGGACAAAATATTGGATGAAGTAAAGTTGACTTACTTCCTTTGTAAAGACTCTACATGTATCTATTTCATTGTTGTATGGTCAACTGCTTGGTCAAAATATTGACCAACAGCCTTTACTTCTATTACGAATGCTTATGACTCACTGTCCACTCTGTACATGTACAAGGATTTGACCCATATCTATTCTGATCATCATTTGTTTGCAATCTGCACATTGATCCAGTGAAATCCCCTTAAAGGGCATATACTGTACTAGGAAGGCAAAAAAGTTTTCAAAAGGTGATCGTGAGCATTGTTCTTGCCAATGGCCTTAAATTCATGTATTGTCCATTTTAGAAGCTTGCTGAAAGTTATTTGCCCTCAAATGGTCCACATTTTGAGTAACTAATGATTAATTATTAAATTCTCAAAATGTTCGGGCCGAACATTTTGACCATTTGTGATTTAATCACTCATTACTCTAAATGTACATCATTTGAGGGCAAATAACTTTCAGCAAGCTTCTAAAATGGACAATACATGAATTTAAGGCCATTGGCAAGAACAATGCTCACGATCACTTTTTGAAGACTTTTTTTGCCTTCCCAGTACAGTATATGCCCTTTAAGAGTCCAAAACATGAGCCAGAACTCCATAAGACCAATTCCTACTTTCCATATCATGTACAGACACCCCACTGACAAGCCAGACTCTAGTCGTAATGGCTAGATACATCCTTCAGAACAGTGTCCTAACCGAGTCTGCGGCTCAAGACTATAACTGTTTACCTAGTTCCATAGTGTTTGCTATATAATGAGCTTTGACTGTAAACAAGACAGCAACTGGCCAAACATAAAAACAAAGAGTAAGCTAAGACACAAACTTACAGGGATAGTTCAACCTGAAAATAGGTTGGTTTCAATAAAAGAAGAGACATAAAATAAACATATTAGTGAAGGTTTGATGAAAATCCGTCAAAGGATAAGAAAGTTGATTTTGTGGCATCACGTGTAAGATGCTCTCCCATATGTTGTGTAAAAAATTATTTCGAAAATGTGCATTTTCACAAAAAGATATGCATCCTTTTACCTATGCATTTCATACAACATTAGAAATGTGTTTTTATACACATACCTATACGAAAAAAATCATTCTGTTGGCAAAAACAGAAAAAGAGCAATTCATTTAATTATTTTGTACACAACGTATGGGAGAGCACCTCAGACGTGACGTCACAAAGTTAAAATTTCAAAATAATTTTTTTTCTTCAAACCTTCAATATGTTTCTCTCATGTTTTTTTATTTTATTGAAACCAACTTATCTTCAGGGTGAACTATCACTTTAAAATCATAGTGGTGGAACAAAACAAGGATGCTATATTTGGTGCATTACTAGTAATTACTCAGTGTGGCTAGAAGGATCTACACCCTGTTGAATGGAGAACGAAAGAAAGAAAGAACGAGAGAAAGAGTGAGAGAGTGGCGGAAGAAAAAGTCAGAAACTACAAGCCCCAACATGAAAAGCGAGGAGAGCCAGTTAATACATAAATCATGAATCAAATGAATAAATAAATGAATGAATGAATGGATGAACATGGTTACAGGATCACATAACTAACATTAATATCAAAATAAAAATATTATGCCTTCTGAAGTACATTCTAAGGAGGAAAAATCTTTTGCTTTAAATTTCAATACAAGCTACTAATATCAGTACATGTATCAGATAAAATGTTCCTGCTAACAATTACATTTAATTAAACAATTCATCAGAAAATATCCCACATTCAAATCCTTTTACTTGTATCATCCTCTTTTTCAATTTCAAACATGCAGTGGATATAAAAGGACAAATATCAAATTTCCATGAGTGCAGAATTTTACAATTATTCCGGCGGATCACAATTGAAATTCCTGTACCAGTAACTATTTTTCAGGTGTTCCTTCATCATAAAATACTTTTTCTCAAATCGTTCTTTGAGTGATCCTCAAAACAGCACAATGATAAAAGTACACTTGTGATTACTTTAAGGGAGATGTGCTAAAGGCAACTCGCTAAAAACCTTCTATCCCACCGAAATGGGAAGTGCTACGAGTCAAGTCAAATATATTTTTGTTGAAAATACCATCCATCCATCTGCTTGCTATTGTGCTCAAATTATTGATTCACAGTGCCTTTAACTCTGAAGATAGCATATAGTCAACACTTTGGGTGGTTCTGACAAAGGTTGTTGAATATTGCATGGCGTACAAAATAGTGACTGTGGCCATTGTCCTTTCTTCTCTTGAAAAATTCTGATCCCAGCATGCTGGTGGATTGCTTGCGGCGGCCACGAGGACTGGGGGGTTATGCACCGACTATCTGTCCTCTTGCAGGGAGCCTACGTTCTAGACTGTGTACTAGTAGTGCATGGACACAACCAAGGCTGGACGCAGAAGGCAAAGGAAGAGGGCTTTTAGTCTCTTTCACCAGACTTGGTTTTTTTCCAGGCTCAGTTGTGTCCATGCACCCCACAGCCTAGAAACTAAGCTAATAGCAAGGTGTTATTGTTTTGCATTATGTAATGTAGGGGGTGGGGGGGGGGGGCACTTTTCCCCTGAATCGAGCATCACTTGCATTGTGCCTATCATTAAGTAGTACAAACAAATCTAGCATTTTCTTCTATCCTGCAAATCACAACTGAAGGTTGGACATACAAGACTAGCACTTCTCTCCCTGTGTAAGCAGAGAAGTAAGAAAAATATGTGCTTAATCTTTATATCCAGAACTTAATGAGTGAGAAACCAATAAACCATTTGTACGCCAGATAAACTGCTTCTCTGTGCAATTAGCGTGTATCAATGCATAAATGCAAACTCAACCGTCCCTCTTTCTACTCCAAGGCACCTGTATAGGAAAACACCCGACCCGAGAGTGCATTCCCATTTATGTCCTATTAGCGATGATGTAATCGTAAAGCTTTTGATGTCTCTTTTAAATCGTCCATCAATAAAATGGCTAAAAGCAGTTTTAAATGGCTCACTCTGACCATGAATACCAGATAAACTACTGGTATATAGGATTACATACTCTATGGGATTTGTGTGTATTACTTGTGGAAATGCATCCATGGAGTAAAAAGTGTGCTAACCTCTCTTTAAGCAATCACAGCTGTTTGTAATTAGAAACTTGTTGACAATAAAGCAACAAAACAGAAAGAGATCTGGGAGACTAGCAAGCAGATGGATGGTATGGTTTCCTTTGACGTGTTGTGAGGTTCCTTCCTGGGGAAACGCATCAGAGAAGCGCGTTCTTACTCACCTCTCCGCGGCGATGTCCGAGGTGTCCATGTCGGCAACGTCCGTGGCCTTGACCATGAGGCTCTCCAGGTCATCGAGGGCCTGGTTGACGTCCTCGAGCTTATAGGGTTGCGTGGTCGTAGTCACGACCGTAGTCGTCTTCGTCACCCTCCTTCCCCCGGTGGACTGGGGTTTGGCCGCTACGGGAGGTGGAGACTTCATCTGTGGAAGCGACGGGAGGGGGGGCTAGAAAGTTAGATTCCTTGAAGGAAAATACTTGCTTGGGGGGGGGGGAACAATGTCAGCTGAGTTGCACAGTACGGTTAACTTTATTCTCTTGGGATACCTCTGAAAAGAACAAAGGTGCAAGGTTTAAAACGAGGAAGTGAGCTCGTGACAATACCCTCAAAGAGAAAGTCCACCCAAAAAGAAAGTTGATTTTAATAAAAGCAGAAACATGAAAGAAACACATTAGGACTTACTTTCTTATCCTTCTTCTTCTTCAAATCTTCACTAATGTGTAGCTGTCATTTCTCTGCTATAATTAAAACCAAAATAACCTCAGGGTGGAATTTTCCTTTCAAGCCACCACAGATGATTTTGTCACAATTCTGCAGTCAAAAGAGCCTACGACTGGAAAGGTGATGTCACTTTCTTGCTTAAAGCCAATGACCTAACACTGGGACAGGAATTTATTCAGTTGAAGAAACACATGACTGATCAGATAGTGTCATCTGCAGTGACCTTGACAAAATAATAAAGGTGGGGGAGAGGAGACAGAGGACAGAAAGACAGAAAGACAGAGAGACAAACAAACAAGAAGATACAAGTACAACAATAGACACTATAAAGAAAGAATAATAGTCCTACACATGTAATGTTGATAATGACTTCCACACATACCGGTACACACAAACACACACTGGTCTAACATCAGAAGAATTATTCCTACATACACTTTGCCCCATCATTTAGTGTCCTCACTTATTATTCCCAAACCTAATTATATCCATTCCAAAGACAGAAAACTGCTGTATATCTCAATGGCCTTGTCCTTTAGTAATATATTATTGTACCAGCATATTTTGATAGATGTATTACTAACACAAGAGAAACACACATAGATCCCAAAAAAGGATGATTTGAGCTGTTAAAACATAGATCAATTTCCCCACATGTAATACTAATTAATTGTTATATTCCACATACTAAGAATGTCGCTTTAGGATTGGTTAAGCGTAGATCATGTGATAAAGCGTAGTTTTGCCCATCTGCATCACCTGAGAAGAAAAGTTTGTTACACTCAAGTGATAGTACTTTTCGGTTTCGCTGATCACTTCACTCCTCGCAGGCCTAACGCGTAATCAATATTTTGAGTACGAGCGAAATAAAAGTGTGTTACATTTGGACTATCAATTGACTAACAGTAGCTCCTACTAACGCGTCCTATACGCGTGTCCCCCATGGCAGTGGCTTGGGGTTAGGTAGAGAAGTAAACACTACTTTTGTACATCAAATTGTCATTTTTGGTATAGATAGTTCATTTCAGATGTGTAATATAAAGCAAATAATTAACGTTTGGTTTCAGGCAATGAGACGAATTATCACTTCTGAGGTGATCTGGATGTAGCTATCTTTCTGAAGCGCAGCTGAGGAAAGATAGCTACATCCAGATCGCCTCTTCCTTTTTTTTTTTTTTTGGGGGGGGGGGCTGAAACTTTCCTGAGACCCTGGCTTTCTTTCCCTGTAATATACTGGCACTCTTTTCATGGAGTTCACAGGGATGTTCAAGGACGAAGCTGTACATGTTTAATTACTACAGGAAGTTGACAGACGACAACATTAACACCATACACGGAAAAGTGTCAGGAACTGTGCACGTATGCTTGCCAATCAAGAATAACTAAACTACATCATTGTTTGAATTGAGAAAATTCACAATGAAAAATAGTGAATTCTAAGATGTTTTTAATAGCGTATACACATATCTTTCCAGTTCCACTTCCAGTAAATATTAAGTTTGAAGCAACATCCCCTAAAGCCTTGATTCAAGAACAACCTACAGCATTGTGAATTGAGAGTTGAAGACGCTCTTTTGACTTTTACATTCAATGAGCAGTAGAAAATACACCCGCCTTATTGTAGACACATACATTGACTCTCTATGTACCAGATAAACTGCTGCACTATGGGAAATATGGCCAATAACTGTGAACAAAATGACATGTGGCACACAAAGAACTATAGCTGGTTTTTAATGATTCTGCGTTTTATTGCAATGTCAATTTCATTAGCCAAGATGCTAACTCTGACCTCGTTTTTAACTATTTTTAAAGTTAATATTAACAGGATAACCCAGATTACAATATCTTATCTTCAAAATGTATGTTTTCCAAGTAATTCCTGTTTTATTCCATGTGTACCTTCTGTATGCCTTATCTTAATGGTATAACCTATGATAAAAAGTCTCACTTTATTTTCAATAAACACTTTATATTTCAAAATCATATAAGTCAACACTGCCAAGATAGTGATGATGCCCCAATGTCAATAATATGCCATCTTCAAAGAGAAAAAATGAAAAAGCATTTTGATTGAAAAAAAAATTGAATTTGAAGATAATTTTAGTACAGTGTCAATAGCATGTGTACACAATCATTTTAGTTCCACTTCTAGTCAATATTTTGTTTTTAAGAAATATCCTCAAAAGCTTAGATTAATCACCAAAGTAAACCATGTTAGCAAAAAACAACAACAAAGGTTATCAGTAGCCAGAATTTAGATAACATCTTTGGAAGTGATAGTGTGGAAAATGACACACACACACACACAGATATAGAGCTCAAATAGATTAATTAATAGATTAATTAATAGATACATATATAAATGTATATATATGATATGTATATATATATACCAGTAGATATGTAGATTGATAGGTCAACTATATACATGTACATATATATAGATATAGATATATATATATATATATATAGAGAGAGAGAGAGAGAGAGAGAGAGAGAGAGAGAGAGAGAGAGAGAGAGAAAGAGAAAGAGAGAGGCATAAAGAGCAATATAAATAGAGATTTATAGTGCAGAGCACTAAGAGAGAGAAACATACAGAGAGAGGGAGAGAGACAGGCAGACATATAGACACAGAGTAAGAGAAGGAGAAAAAGACAGATAAAGAGTACAGAGAGAGATGGTAGAGAGAGAAAAGAGAGAGGCAGAGTAAAGGAAAAATAACACTTCTGTTTTTAGTCTATATAGCAAATTTCTTTCAATTATATAGGTATGAAGACGTAACATCAATCCCAACATTGAAGCATATCAATGTTGTTTTCTACCGAGAGGATAAGAATGTTGACATAGGTATTCACTCATAAAATCCTTGCCATCTCGACATAGGTCATAGCTACACAGCAATTTTCAGTTTTTGTTTGTTTCAGCTCTTAATATCCTAGCTGTTGCCATAGTTACAATTATCATAAAGCTTTAGGAAGCATGAACTTGCAATGAGTTCATATTCATTCTTGGAAAGCGCTAAAAAGCCAGACACAACATTCTGTCTATCAGAGGTGAAACATTCTGAGGGCTAGGTGAGGAAAGCTATGGTAGGATTTACCAAGATTATTTAGAGGAAAGGTGGAGCATGGTGAATGTTTCGTCTGGTTAGCGGTTAACTTACCTGTGCACAATGTGTGTGGTGAAGTGTGTAAATGAGATTGCTACGAAAGATGCGTTATGTAAACAATGTTTTATAGAGATGTGCCGTGGAATGATGTTAGATTAAACTCAAATAAATGTAGTTTGTAATAAAAATAAAATAAACAATAATAATAAGATGAATAAATCAAAGGAAGGGTGGCATGGGATGGTTAAGACAGCAGAGTAGAGCCCAGTTACCAAGAAACTAATAAATAAAGGTAAAAACTCAAATAAAATGGGGTGTGGTTCAGAGAAGAGGGGTGTTTGTTTGTTAGGCGGAGCAGACTGGCTTCTTGTGGGTGGCTGTGTTGAGCATGGAGGCCAGCTGCAGGAGATTGCTTTGTATTTTTTTAGAGAGAGAGAGAGAGAGAAGGGGTGCTGGTTCTTGCACTAGTGGAAATCAAATAGATAGATGAAGGAATTGCAAGAGGGAGGGGTGGGGGGCTTGTGGAGGAGCGTTTTGTTGTTGTTGTTGAATGGTTTAAAGTCACCTCTTTGGATTGGTTCTGGTTTCGGTCAGCAACGAGCGCGGTAGAGTCCGGGACGGCGGCAGTCGGCTTCAGGATGATGGCTACAGCTGGCTGCGGCTGCGGGTGTGGGTGTGGTCCATTGGGAGAGACCGGGGGAGGGACGGAAGGCGCGGTCTTCTCCGCGCTAGCACTGTTCTTAAGCTGCATTTCGCGAAGCTTGGCATACTGGGCTTTCAGCTGGAGTGTCTTGAGGTCCCCCTCCGTCGGACTCACTCCTGGTCCTCCCGGCGCTACTGCCACGTGCTGCAGCTTCTTGGGTCGCACCACCGGGTCCGTGTCGGACCTCCGAACCTCGGCGCCAGACGGCACCCTCCGGTGGTGGCCCGACGCATCGGACTGAGTTCTCTTGGGTGCAGAGGACAGGGAATTGGCGGAGATTCTCCTGACCGGGGAGGAGTTTGTGGAATGTGGGTCCTGAATGATCTGTTGTTGCTGGACGTTGTAGATACCTTCTGGCGGGTACTGGTCGTTCTCAGGTGAGCTGGACAGGGAGATGTTCTCAGCCGACTTGGCCATTCGCCCCTGATTGGTCACCTTACTCGGCCTCTCTGGAATGGTCACTTGTTTGGTGGCGTTGTTGTTCAAGTTGCCGACGCTCTTTGTGTTAGTGGCGACAAACATCTTCCTTGTCTCCTGAGTGGGCGAGTCCAAGCAGCCGCGGGGGGGTTTGGGAGGGGGACCTGTACAACTTTGATTTGGACTGTTTGACTTTTGTGCACTATCTCCCTTCTCATGGTCTCTCCTGAGAAGCCTAGCCAGGGCCCCGCCCATTTTCTTAGATTTTGCCTTTACACTGCTGCCACTACCCTGCTGTCCCCCTTTGGACGATGGACTCCTACCCAAGAGGGATTTTTTACTTTGTGATTTGGTCGAGTTCTTCTTCCCCCCTATGGTCCCATTGGAATGTGCCACGCCCCCATTGCCGACAGGGAGCATCGTCTGGGAGTGGAATGCTCCACTTATCTCTGGAGGGGTGGGGTGTTCCATAGCACCGAGGGCTGGGGTGGACTTGGACGTCTCTAGCGCCTTGACCGTCCTCGTGATCTGAGGAGGATCGACAGCTGCTGCCACCGCATGGATCAGGCAATCTGCCGAGGTACTGGTGGCTGTACCCAGCCCCTTCCCTCCTCCCCCCTCCTCATCCCCTTCCCCCCTCCCCATGGGCTCCCCCTTCCCCTGGACCCTCCCATCCATGGACTGAGACAAACGGTCAACCACAGTTTCCACCACCACCTCCTCCTTCTCCCCGTCCTGACTAGGCACCTTGGGTAACGTTGCAGCCCTCTTCTCAGCGGGCACTCCGCTCCACACCACCTTCTTGCTCGCATCCCCTGACGCCGCAGTGGGCGAAGCCGGGAAATGTTTCCTCGGGGGCGGCGGTGGGGGCGGACCCTTCTTCTGCACCCCTCCAGCTCCCACCTGCTCCTTCGCAGCCTCCCTCTTTGCTGCCTTCTCTGGCGTGATGATGGGTGTCATGGCGTCGTGATCCTCCTGGTCAAAGAGCTCCCTCAAGGACTTGCGTTGCCGCGTTTGGGTCGTCTCCAGGTTGTTAGTCTTGCGGAGATCCTCCCGGCGACCAGACAGGGTTTGCTCGAAAGCGTCCTGCTCGTGGGGAGAGCGGAACCGGTGCGGGAGGTCATGGTGCACAGCAGGTTCCTGTGATTGGATCAGAAATGTTAGTTGTGAGGTTAGAGTAACCTGGACCAGCAGATTAGGTTTCCACACTGGTAAATATGTTTGAAGTAATCATATCATATCATGATGTATATGCAGTATATATCAATTAATATAACACTCTGTGGTGAAGTTCATATCATAACATATATGTTTATAAATGAATGCAAAACTCTACAAAGGACTGTAAATTTTTGTGATGTTTCAGTGTAAAGAGCAGATTGAAATAGTGCATGAGATTATTGAAAAACAGATCAATTAAATATATAATTTGTTCATTATATGGTATAGCTACATCAAAGAATTCTGTACAAAATTGAATTTAGTAAGTGCTAGATTTAGTATAGTCTTTATATTTTGAAATAGTAAAGAATGGTAGTTGTGATGTTAGAAGTGCTGCATAAACATCTTCCAAATTTTTTTTTTTAAATAACATATCATTATACATTTATCTGTGTTGGGCTATGAGAAGAAATATGTATATAAAAGTGCAAAAAGTATGCTGCAGATATCTATGAGTAAATAGTAAGTATAGATATACATAAATGATTAATGGTTACTGAATTTAAAATACACATTATGAATTATACAGGACAAATACATGAACAATACAGTAATAATCAAAATATTATAGAAAATAACATCTGGTATTCAATCATCATTTAGGCATTGCATTATCATTATCAACACATTGTTTATATATTCAATAAGCGTATATGTTAGGAAGCTCTATATTGAGTCAAAGAAGAATTAAGAGCAACATGGATTTGTGGCGTCTTGGCCAACTGGGGTCAGTAAAGTCCAGTAAGATTACACTGTACATTGACAAAGCGAAGCTCAAACACACAAGAAGAATACATCATAATGTAACTTCTGACTATATTTTGTGTTTTAGGCATACACCCAGGAGTAGCAAGGATAGTTTGCTCGATCTATTCATTTCTTTTCAAAATTGGAATTACTCCAGAAACCTCTTTCAATAAAATATATTTTGACTGTAGTTAAGAGTAGATTTATTCAACCAACTCAAATCTCTTCCATTTCCCCACAGCGTCAACAACAAAAGAAAGAATTGAAAATTATAAATATCACTTTAAACAAAAGCAATAATCACAACTGTGGTATACTATCTAAGGAAAGATGAAAGTGCCACGCCCCAATGTTAATTATGCTACTACTTGCAGCAGAGGCAGCCCGTTGCTATGGATTACATGAATTAATTAAGCAAGCCTTGCATAAGGATTACCTGATTGCTGTCCAACTGGAGGGGCGGTGCTTGAGGGAGCGGGGCACTCTCCACCCTGACCACCTGCCTGGTGATGGTGCCCCCCTGCCCAGAGGCAGGGGCCTGGGGGGTGGGGTCCTGGGGGGCAGGGGCAGAGGTCAGGGTGGCAGAGGATGGTGAGATAATGTAAGGCTCGTCATGTGTCGCGGCCATCCTGTAAAAATAATGAAGATGCAAACATGAGATTAAAAAATATATAAACACAAAATCTCTTCTAAAAAACACATCAATTTTAGTGAAAGGGCTTTCTGGGGTAATTTCACTTCTTAAAAGAAACTTTAGGCTTAGTAGTAAGTTGTTTGTTTATTTGATTTTAAATGGCGACCCAGTCAAGATGACTATTTACGCCAATATCAATAGTGGTTATGGATATAAGGACAGTGTGCTCCTGTATATGAACCGGGACAAAATGACTTGTTTCTCATTAATTCACAGGATAGATTTATTTTATCCTTTCTAATGGGTGTATGCTTAAGATTTCTTTGCAAATACATCAATTTGCATATTAATAAAAAAATCACAAAGTGATTGGTTAAGTCGTGAATAGTTCTTTTTAAAAAAAAACCACAAGGTTAACAAGACGCTCATTTTGTATGAGAGGAGTAAGATCAAGATATGGTACCTCTTGAGGGTGTAGAGTGTGCTGGTGATCTTCTTGCAGCGCTTGAAGTGATCGTCCAGTCTCTGAGGCTCATGTTTCATCCAGCTAAAAGAAAGACAAAATACAACCATGATATAGTGAGCTCTATATTGTAGTGGCACATTGTCAAGAATTTTTAAAATGTATCCTAATCATCATAAATTATCCCAGCTCCTTTACTCTTTTGATACTAATCAAATTTAATCAAATTTTCCATTTGTGTATAATCCTGGAAATATTATATTACCGGTAATCAACATCTCATGGCACGCTAGGTAAATAGTAAACAAATAATCAAAGTTGGTGAAGGTGATGGGATGAACTATCACTTCCGAGGCGATCTGGATGTAGCTATCTTTCCTCAGCTGCGCTTCGGAAAGATAGCATATACATTCAGATCGCCGAGGAAGTGATAGTTCGTCTCATTGTCTGAAACCAAAAGTTGATTATTTGATTTATATTCCACATCTGAAACCAACTATCTATACCAAAAATGACAATTTGACGTACAAAAGTAATGTTTACTTCTCTACCTAACCCCGAGCCGCTGCCATGGGGAACACGCGTTAGGATGGGCGTTAATTAGGACGCGCATTAGGATGCGCGTTTAATTAGGACGCACATTATGACGCGCATTTGGACGCGTTAGTAGGAGCTGATAGTCCGAGTGTAACGCACTTTTATTTCGCACATACTCAAAAAAATTGATCACGCATTAGGACTGTGAGGAGTGAAGAGATCAGCAAAACCAAAAAGTACTATCATCTAGAGTGTAACGAACTTTTATTCTCAGGTGATCTGATAGGAAAAATTACGCCTCATAACGTGATCAACTCTTGACCAATCATATAGCAACATTCTTAGTATGTGGAATATAATAATTTATACAAGAGGAGTGACTTACTTTTCTTCTCTGACGACAATCTCCATTTCGCCTTCCTGGACCGTCTTGAGCTTCTCGGAGAGCATCGGGAAATTTACTGTTGAGCAAAGAATGAAGCGCAAACGTCAAATAAATCCACAGATTCATGTGATTCCAAAGATACACCCAATTCCCACAGTTAACAGGATGGTGTTCTGAATTAGCATGTATCTACAGTATCTTAACATGTTGGACACTAGTATAGGATGTGTACCGTATTTTCCGGCAGATACAATGCAACCGCGTATAAGACGCACCCCGACTTTGAGCACGCAATTTGAAAAAAACATAAAAACAAATTGGGTCTTTCAACACATATACACATGTATGGGACTATAAACAGTCAACAACAAAATAGATGGCTTTGACAACCTGACACAATTAATTTACCGGTAATACGATCTCAATCACAACACCAGCATAATTACCGGAACTACGAAAGCACCAGGAGTAGTATTTCTCCGAGACAACTCAAAGATATTGCCAATCAAAAAGCTAAAACTACAAAACTGGCGGATTTTTAAGGGAAAAAACATGCGTCTTATAAGCCGGAAAATATGGTAAATGTACATATTGTTCCTTGCCTTTTTGCAATGATGTATCTTTGCTTTTATGTAATGATCTTCATACACTTGTGTTTTCTATATTTGTATTCCTATCGTTTTGTAAATGTTGGTGTTTCATTGTATACGTGGCCCCTTGGGGGACCAGTGTTCATCACTGAATGGGTCACCCTGTTTACATATAGTGAGGTAGAAGTGAACTAAATTCCCGTAGATGTTATGCAAAGCGCCCTCTATTGGAAGTAACATTATAGTTTGTGTAATTTGCTGCATCAGCCTTGAGACAGTTTCTCCACAGTACTAGTGATATGACAGCACAGATAATCAGTAGGAGCTTGGGTACCTAGGGAATCTCACCCGCAAAAATGTCCACAGGGTCTCATTTTGGGCATTGTGATGGCCTTACCGCCTTGTTTAAATGTTGTTTGAATGTTTCCATGGTGAGAGTGTACTAATAAATACTATTTAGAAAACAGTAAAACTTTCGGTAACACCATGTGGTTGTATTCTTTCGGATAATTGGCCCACTTATGGGGTGAAGAAAAGAAGGGAAAGTGAAAAGTGAAAAAAGGAGAGGTGAATTTTGATATTTTATAACACTTACACAAGACTATTTTCAGCTTTAGTTTTCGGTGTTTTAAACTGAAAATAAATGGGATGGAATGGAGGAAGAAGAAGAGGTTGGGTGTTGATGAGAGTTGTGAGCTAGTCACATAGTAGTGATAAAGAGAAAAGAAAGGAAAGGAAATGAGAAAAGTGTAGAAAAGTTATAGTCAGTTGCGCAACTAACTATAGGTTTCTTTCAAAATCTGAAAGAGGGAGTATCAGTCTCCCTTGTATCAGAATATCAGTTATTCTCCGTTATCAGTTATCAGTTATCCGGAGAATAACTCATATCCTTGTTTATGTTTGAAATGCACTGACCACAGTCTATATTCATAATTGCGCAATACGAGCATTGCTCCCATTAAATGCATGCACTGTGGAGCAGACCGGTGCGGAAACCATAGCATCTCCAGTCTCTAGGCTATACAGGATTTGGACAACCCACCAAAAACCTCCTCAAAATCTAGCCATCAGTTTACATTTTGCTTGAAGTTAATTTCCAGTTCTGATCTTCCATTTAAAAAACACACAAAAAATTGACCTGCAAAAGAGACACCCTGTCTATATCTCTTTCATTACCATTGCCAAAACGATGTGCAGAAAGCCAATGTGGTTTTCAAGGCCTGGTAATGTAAGGGTTACATGGCCCTGAGAGCCTGTGTGATTCAGGGAGTACCAGTAGGTCTGTCAAATTACTTCATATCATATTGTACTGTATTTAGATGTATGTATTGTACTAAATGTTACATTGTATGTTTGTGTCATCAGTGGTAAAGTAATGTCTTTCTGAACGTATATTGATGTACATGCGTTTTAATGGGTGTGAATAAATGAAATGAAAATGAAATGAAAATGAAATTCCTCTGGCCACTTCATGGTGGAGGCATAAAAATGACAAAGGTCTGTCGTGCGTACCTTTCTGTTCAGCGATGCGCCTGCTGCAGTTCCCCAGTGCCTGGGCCTGACGCTCCAGCGTGTCCTGGTCAACACTGCCTCGGTTACCAATCGTATGGTCCCTCAGCTTCTCCACACACTCATCCAGCTCTCTAAGAAAAGAGAAATCCATCAAGCAACATAAAACACACAAATGAAACTCCATGTTACCGTGTCTTGATCCGTGAACTACAAATATCTTGCATGGTTAAGTTGCTGCCCGGTAAGCAGGAGATTGAAAGTTCAAATCCTTCGGGTTCCAAGATTTTTTTCAGACTTGTTTTTCGTTCATTTACAGGATTGAGCACGCTATCCTTACTTCTCCTGGGTGTATGCCGAAAATTTATTTTCAAAATTAAAAAAAAAAAGCACACAAAAAACATACATACATGTATACATAAGAGGTGGGCAAAACCACAGCTGTGATAGGATGGTTGATAAAGGCTTAGCCCGTCGCTCACTGTAAGAATTTTCTGGCTTTGTAAACCCATGTACAGTAAGGATGTCAATATTTGCGAGGGAACTGCAGTAACTAAGAAGGTGTGGCTTAATTGCACCCTAAAAGGAATCCTAAGTTTAAGTAAGAATTTTCTGGCTTTGTAAACCCACGTACAGTAAGGATGTCAACATTTGCGAGGGAACTGCAGTAACCAAAGGAGTGTGGCTTAATTGCACCCTAAAAGGAATTTTAAGTTTATTCACAGCCTGTAGAATATCGTCTGCACAGCAGACTAAGTGGGAATTGCGCTGTTCAGTATCTGAATGGTGAAAGGCCGGCCCGCATATAAGCGGCTCAGTAAAGAACGGAATAAGTCCCACACTTTTAAGAGAGAAAAGAAAAACCTATCCCATGATGCAGCAGCACGCACCTAAGGTCTCGCTCCACCTGCTCCTGTGTCTGCAGGTAGCGCAGGTATTCCTGGTGCACCCGGGCTCGCTGGTTCCTGATTGGATGGTTGTCCACGCCGGGAGCCGCCTCCAGGGCCAGACGGATCTTGTGGGAGGCTGAGCGGAAGTTGTTGTTCATCTGCTGCACCTAGAGTGGGGATGATGGGATACGGTCTTAGGAAATAATCAGCTACTCACACAAAGTTAGCCTGGCTTCGAGTCTGTTGAGTATTTCTATTAAAGGGAATATACTGAACTGGGAAGACAAAAATGCCTTCATAAGTTAATCGTGAGCAATCTTCTTGCCAATGGTCTAAATTCATGTACTGTCCAATTTAGAAACTTGCTGAAAGTTATTTACCCTCAAATGATCCACATTTTGAGTGATTAGTAATTAGTGATAAATCACCAATCCTCAACATGTTCGGCCCGAACATGTTGAGGATTCTACTAATAATCATTAATTACTCCAAATGTGGATCAAGTGAAGGCAAAAAACTTTCAGCAAGTTTTTAAAATGGACAGTACATGGATTTAAGACCATTGGCAAGAAGATTGCTCACAATTAACTTTTGAAGGCATTTTTGTCTTCCCAGTACAGTATATTCCCTTTAAAATCAAAGTATTCAATACAGGGCCTCTAGCCTCCCCAACTGAGATTCAGTAATTAGTCTTAGAGTAGTAGGCCTGCTCTATTTTCATTAAAGGGGAAGTTCACCCTGAAATTATTTTGGCTTCAATAAAAAGAGACAAATTAAAGAAACATATGGATGAAGGTTTCACGAAAATCGGTCAAAGGAAGAGAATGTTATTTGATTATAAAATTTTGATTTTGTGACGTCACGTGCGAGGTGCTCTCTCATATGTTGTGTAAAAAATTAGTCGATAAATTGCTTTTTTTCTGTTTTTGATAACAGAATGATTTTTTTTCTCGTACAGGTATGTGTGTAAAAATATATTTCTAATAATGTATCAAATGCACAAGTAAAAGGATGCATATGAGAAAATGCACATTTTCGAACAAAATTGTACACAACATATGGAAGAGCACCTCGTATGTGACGTCACAAAATCATAACTTTAAAATCAAATAACTTTTTTTTTTCATGTATCTCTTTTTATTGAAACCAAAATAATTTCAGGGTGACCTTCCCCTTTAAGTTGGATCAGAGATGTCCAACGACCTGGGAGCCAACCTAATGCAGCACAGAATTAATCCCTAAAGGTTAAGGGTAAAAAGTGGTAATGATTACTGGCTGTAATCATAAATGTAGCTGACCTGTTCTAATGTCAAAACAGGTGGCTGCATGTTGTTTAATTTCAATTAATTCTTGTTTTTCAATGATCCTTTCCCAGTAGCCTGATATGTTAAACGAGCAGCACTCCACTGATTTTGGGTTCCATATTCTTCAAGAGTACTATCCCTTGAAGAAAACCTTTTGAAATTTTACTTGAGATATTACAAAATTCAGGACTCCAACAAATTAACCCTCTAAGTCTCATAGGCAAATGAATTGTGTTGTATTGACATTCGACCATGACTGGGTGATACTGAGGTAAGTCATTTTGCTTGAGAAATAAGAAAATTCAGGTCTCAAATGGGTTAACTCTCTCAGTCTCATAGGCAATGCATGGTGTTGCATTGATGTTAGACCATGACTGGTTGGTAGTGAGGTGGTTAAAATCCATTCAAGCTTACCATACTGAGGTAAGTAAGTTTACTTTTGAAATAAGAAAATTCAGGACTCAAATGGGTTAACCCTCTAAGTCTCATAGGCAATGCATAGTGCTGTATTGACATTAGGCTATGATTGTTTGGTACCGAGGTGGCTGAGATCCATTCAAGCTTACCATATTGAGGTGCATCTTCCTGATCTGCTTGAGTTGCATTCTGAGGTCCGTGGCGCGATGCTTGATCACCATGGCTCCCCGCTGGATGTTCACCCCCGCCCCTCCTCCTCCTCCCCCTGGGTGGGGGGTAGGTCTCTGCACCCCTGCGGTACTGGGGTGCGAGGCTGGTCTGCTCCCTCCCGGTGGACCTGGGGACTTGGGATGCTGCTGGGGGTGGGGGTGATGGTGCTGGGGGGTGGGGGTTCGAGGGGCAGACTGCTGGGGCGTGGCCGTTCTGGGAGTCGCTTGCTGTGGGGTGGGGTGTCTCTGAGCCGCCTGCTGAGGGGTGGGGTTTCTTGGACCCGATTGCTGAGGGGTGGCGGTTCTTGGAGCTGATTGCTGCATAGGGGCGGAGTCTGGTATTGGTATGAACAAAGGAAAAAACAGCAAAAATTACCTAGAAAACTATGATACCCCATGGAAGTGTATATACATGTATTGTGAAAATACTAGTACATGAAACATGAATGTTGTCAATTTTAAGGAATATGGAAGGGCTCACAAATGAAAACATGGAGATATGTATCTTTTTCTTATGTGCACATATATGTACCAAAAGAACATGACCAGATATTCAAGGTAGGTGAAAGAGACATACCTGCTCTGATAGGTGGGGTCGGTCGATGATCACTCGGTGGTCTTTGGCCCTCCTGAAACAAAATATTAACCACATACATCGGACGGTGAGAGGAATCCAGGTAAATACTCCCTGGTATAGCACGACAAGCTGGTTTTGCACGGTGTCTCCTTTTATGATCATTGGCACATTGATTTTGTTAATCAAGGTTAATTGTTTCCTGGAAATCAATCGATGGTGAGTTGGATTTTAGATGATTAGATTGATCACGTAAGAAAAACGGGTACAAGGAGACAGATAACTGATTCTAATGAGATAAATGGCCTTTTAGAGATGGGATTTCTGAAGAGTCATACACTAACAAAGTTTGGTGGAACAATAGCAATAATGAGTATACTGTATAAAAAAGGTGTCTCCCCTCAATGTTGCATAAGATACAGATAAACAAAGCTTGTGATCAGTTGAAGAAGAGTATATTTCCTTATGTACGAGGTATTTAATCAGAACAGTTATGGTTCTCATCAGCCAAAAGTCAATTGAACTTAGTTTGCAATTAACCAGCACAGAAAATAAAATGCAGACTTCAAAGATCACCATCAACCATGGGGATATACATGTGTAACAAACCAATGGGGTCTGCACTGCTTGGTAATGAGAGGGTACCTGTATATTAACCTTCTCAGTCCCATAGACACATACATGTTTACCAAACCAGTGGAGTTTTCATAGCTTAATTGGTAGTGAGAGGGTTTAGGGTCTACCTGTGGTGGGGTTTGTCCTTGCTTGGGCGTGCCGTTGTGAGAGCCGATAACGGAACGTACCATGCCGGCAAGATTGGCTATCTGCTGCTCCATGGCAGAGATCCGCTCACTGAGGTCAAAGGTTAAAGGATAGAGGTCAAGCTTCTCGTCTCCTAGCTTCACTGGTGAGGATTAATTATTGTCCTCTTTTACATCACTCCTCTGCACATACATTACATGTTAATTTATTCACACATTCAAAGTGATAAATTACCAAAGGTTTACGTCATATGAGCATGTTGTCAAGACAACTGGTTCTAAACTATGTGGGTAGAGTAAACAGCAGTGGTCATAGTGGGAAATCTCAATGGAGTTGCCCGATACTAGCCGGCTACACAATATCGAACCAGTGAAACTGCCAATTGAATGATGTTGTATTGAACCAGCAACCTGCAAAGCAATGGATATGATGTCACTGCTCTGGTGTTACTTTCTCTTCTTGACATCGAGCATATTGCATTCAAGCAAGATAGAAGCAAGAACTGTAATAAAAGAATTGTTTAAAATGCAATAACACCATGTTGCTTCATTTAAGCGGGGGAATGCAGGAGCGTCAAAACTATAAAATATTACAAGATAAAAACATTCACAGCACAATTTAAAACAGCAGAAATGCACATAAAAAAACGCTTAATCTCAGACTTAATCATGGTCAGAACTAAACAGAAACATAGATTTTTTCACCTCCTCTGTTCTATTTTTATACATTAACAAAACATTCCTTGAGAAGATATTGAATTTCCTTCATGATATTTTCCCAAGGAAGTCAAATTAATGGTAATGAGACAAACAATTTCCATTACCATCTGCAATGCATTGTGTGGACATTCTCTTATGTAAATTTACATACAATTGTTGCTAGGTCTGGCAAAAAGACTTCGACAAAATCTATTCAGGCATACTTACATGTTTTCTATGGATTTGCTTTCAAATCATCAAATTACATACAGTAGACCTATGTATACGTAAATGGTTTGTGTCATAAGATGAGGAAGAAAGATGAACTTCTCAATACTGCATATGGGAATGTTGTCCCAGCATGCACTGCGCAGCGACATAAAGATTTTTTTCCAGTCATGTCTGCTTCCTGTCGCATACACTAGTACACTAGACCAAAATCGGACATAAAGTTAAAAACAAAATTTGAAAGGGGCTACTTGGTGCATCATGGGATGTCTTGCAGTATGGAGAATTGGGAAGGGGAGTTTGGCACGCCCATTTCTACATCGCTGTAAAACAGACTTCTCTCCACCCATTGCTTGACCGAATAAGCATGTACGGTGTCGGCGTCACCAACCTACCTGGTCCCATCTTCCCCGGGAGCGGGGGGCCCCCTCATTGGCGAGCGAGGAGCGGGTTGCGAGAACGGCCGCTGGGCACCGGGCAGCAGACCAGGTCGCTGTCCCATGGCGCCCTCTGTTGATGGTGCGCTTTGAGGCCTAGATGCGATTAGTGAACAAGGCGAGAAGCGTGTTTCTATTTAGGGCAGCCATGCGGTTTCAGTGCAACCATTCAAATGCAAGGTTTAATAGTTACCATATCTACAAATATAGCAATAATCCAGTCCCACGAGACTCAATCCCAAAGCTTTCATCTAGCATTGTACTTGGTTTTACAAGCATTAACACCTTTCACACTACAGCAGTATCAACTTGATAAATTCTGTAAGCTCTATTTCTGTTTCATACTTTGTGTACAATCTATCTATCTAACGGCCGCTGCCCAGATGCTGTTCACCATGTAGCGCCAAGTGTCCCTGTTTGTCATTAAATTGGGGATTTTTTTTGTGTACAATACTATCTAATGTAAAATCCTTAAATCATTACTATCCAGCAATACTTTATTTAGCATTTCACTGCTTGTCTTCATCAATGTCTCCTTGACCACTGTTACAGGTAGGTTTTATGAAGGAGGCAACCTTCTTCCCAATCAAATTTTGGGGACACTATTTCTCTATACTCACATTCCTAGTCTTTTTACATTTCAAGGTAATAAATAACTTTGCTAAGCTGATTAACAACTCCACAACAAAGTGGCATTGAGAATTGCTACACAATAGAAAGCAAATTTGAAAGACAAAACAAAGGAAGTGGATGCTTCATTGGTTATCTCAACAACACTCCCATAGCCTTTCTTCTTATTTTCTGTTTGACGGCTTAAAAAACAAGTCAGGACCAATTTTAATAAAAAATTACCCTCTTTAAATCCTATCTTCTCTCTATTAACATTCCACAAAACAAATAGGCTTTAAAGGCAACTTAAACTCAAGGCCAGCTCTGTCAGCTTCTAAAATCTATATTGGTGACTTCTCCACTTTGCATTTTACATCATTGACTATAATATATGCATTTATATAAACCTGCTTTTTTTCTTTCCTTTTTGTTCAATTAAACACTCACGAAGTAAACTCAGAAACATTCACAAAAGCTTTAATATTAGATTGTAAGAATCTCCACACTGACAACCACAAAATGCTTTTCTCATTTGAAAAAAAAAAATATGTGCATCCTTTTTCCACATTAAGCTCATGCAGCAAGTAAATAAATGTTGCATGTAGGTGTCCAATAATTGTAACTTTTCATCTTTGGTAACTACCATGGCAGCAGGTGCAAAAGTGAGAGCTCATTGGCTGTTTCCATGGTAGTTACCATTGGTAGCAAGGTACAATAATTGGAAACCTCTATGCAATATGGCCCCAGTCAAACAGCATGGTTTCAGCATGACAGATTGTACATCAATGTTCATTTCATGAGGGTAGTCTTGAGCACTGGAACCAGGGTTACAGTTAAAGGGATAACCCACCCTGAAGTCAAGGTGGTTTTAATAAAAGCAATCATATGAAAGAAACATATAAGTACAGGTTTGACGAAAATCCATCAAAGGATAAGACAGGTATGATCTATAAAATTGTGATTTTGTGATGTCACGCGCAAGGTGCTCTCCCATACATTGTGCGCCGTATGATTCCATAAATTGCTCTTTTTCTGTGTTTGGTAGAGGACTATGTTTTTTAGACGTATGTGTGTAAAAACGAGTCTCTAATCACGATTCAAATTCACAGGTACAATGATGAATATGCTTTTGAGAAGATCGACATATAAAAAGAAAATAGTACACAACATATGGGAGAGCAGCTTGCATTTGACATCACAAAATCAACATTTTAAACAATCTGAACTGTCTTATCCTTTCACAAATCAAACCTTCGCTAATATATTTCTTCCAGTACATTAGAGATGGGGATTGGACTTGCAATCGATCCACATCAATCGCCAATCGTTATAAGGCGAGGCCCTGGATTCTCTCCTACCTCCCGTGGCTGACGAAGGTCCCGTCATGGCTGCCGTGTCTGCGGAGCGGGGGCTGGCCCCTGGGCCCCATGCCGTTGGGGGCGGGGTGCCTCATGCCGGGGGCCCCATTCCTGGGCAGGGTGCCCCCCGGGTGCATGGGCCTTCCGGGCGGGGTGCCCTGGTGGTGTGGGTGGAGGTGGTGATGAGGCGGGGGGCCTCTCTGTCTGGGGTTTCCGTTGGGCATGGGGGCCGACATGGCCTGGTTCTGGATCACCCTCGTCACTAAACACAAAGAAATAATCAGAGTGAATCTTAAAGGTGATATTCATAGAAAATCCAAAAATATGAAGATATTCATCAACAGAAAGCTTATAAGCCATACAATGAGTTTGGATGACATTTAAACAATATATCACTTTCCAAAAAGCGAAATTAGGGTGAAAACAATCACCGTATTCTCGGGGACAAATTTGCCCTACTGTCATCCGAAACGGCCTTTAGGTCTGACGTAAGAAAAGGGATGCGTTATTGTGCATCAAACATGCCAATCCGCAACTTTTTTTCCGCCTGAAGCATCATGCATTGTTAATGAGACTGTGATGGCAGTTACTAGTGGATTAACAGGTGTGATACACAATGGTCATTGTGAAGCGTATCCCGGCTGTGACGTACACACAACGCCACTTTCCCTGAGGTGATTTCGTAGGTCAGGAAGAGAGTCAATTTAGTAAAATTTGACTTTCATTAAACACAAAACTGAACACTTTCATGGCATGTTAGCTGCATAAATCGCTTTAATAACTCATTCAATTATAAAATAAACTACATTTATTTGATTTTATTTCCTATGAATATCATCTTTAACATGAAACAATCCCGAGAATATCAGTATACAATGTATTCTATGTGTTCAATACACAGCATCAAAGAGAAAATAAATCCATAAAATACACAATGACTGTAAGTAACATTGAGTAATATACATGTACAATGAACACACTGGACTACCTTGGAATCATAAGCAAGATCATACTTCTTTCTCTTCTCATTTTTTCAATGTCTCATTCCTTAACCCTTACATTACCCAGCCTTGGAAAACCCCACTGGCCAATTTCACATTTTCCTGCCAATGGTAATGAGATGGTTAAAGAGCATATACTGTACTGGGAAGACAAAAAGGCCTTCAAAAGGTGATCGTGAGCAATCTTCTTGCCAATGGTCTTAAATTCATGTATTGTCCATTTTACAAACTTGCTGTAAGTTATTTTCCCTCAAATGATCCACATTTGGAGCAATTAGTGATCAAATCACAAATCCTCAAAATGTTCGGCCCGGACATTTTGTTATTTAATCTTTAATCATTAATTACTCCAAATGTGGATCATTTGAGGGAAAATAACTTTCAGGAAGTTTGTAAAATGGACAATACATAAATTTAAAAACATTAGCAAGAAGATTGCTCACGAGCACCTTTTGAAGGCTTTTTTGTCTTCCCAGTACAATATATGCCCTTTAATCGGTCTTGGTTCTCTCTGGATTCTCTCCCTGGTCTCCTTCCCTTACCTGGGGTGTCCGGGTGCCTCTTGACCATGTCTGCGCTGGAGGGCCTGGCCCCATCCACCACGGAGGGCCCACCCTTCTGGTGCTGCCTGGGCATAGTGGCGCTACCCCTGGGCCCCATCCCACCGCTGCCACCACCCATCTCCTGGCCCGGGTGCCCCTGCTGCGGGGGAGGCATCCTGCGGGGCATGGTGGCGCTCCCATGGGGGTGGTTAGGGTGAAGGGGGCCTCCGCGACGGCCGTATGGATGCGGGCCACCTGGACCACCACCGGGGCCTCTAGCGACGGGCCCACTGAGGGTAGCTCTCTCAGGGGTCATACGCTGGAAGGCCTGCGTGTGGGCCACGGGCCGCTGCTGAAGAGACGCACTGCTGGATCGCTCGGGCACTCCACGCCGGAAGTTCTCCTGAACAGTTACGGTGTCAAGAAATTAGAGTGAAAATTGACTGTATGCCTGCTTTGGGAGGCATGCTTGAGACACAACATTCTTCTGTACATTTTAAGAATATAGTACCCTGGTACAGAAATGATGTTCCCTCTCCTATTTCAAGAACTAAGAGTGAAATGAAATGTACGACTCCTTGAAACACAACATTCTTCTGTGCAATTTTAAGTATATAATACCTTTGTACATAAACAGCATTCCCCTCTCTCTAGATACTTAACACTTTTGAAGCGCAAGCCAAAGTTCAACTTCTTGAATCGGCAGAGAGGAAGGCAAAAATAACTGTATGTGTATAAGGTCTTTTGCCCTGACAACTCTTCCACATTAATTACATCACAACAGCTCTTAATCATATCTTCAATTGCTTTTTTTCTCAATTCATATTGCCATGCACCTTTCAGATTGAAAATCACATTCAGGGCTTATTTTGCACTCAAGACCCTAGTCATGGCCGAACCTAGCAATCGACATTGCACAAATGGCATCCAGGGCCCTGTGATTTATCGCAACTAGATATTGCAATTGATATCAAGCGTAACTTTTTACATTAGAGATTGGGGATTGGACTAGCAACTGATTCAGATCAATAATGACGCTTTATAAAACAGGGCCCTGCCTGAAAGAGGTCTTCCATACCAGTGACTGCGACTTCTTCTCGGGAGAAGGATTCAGATTCCCCGTCGCTGCCCCCGCACCCTGTCTGGCGCCCTCTGCCTCCAGCTGAGAGAAATGCATGTTGCGGGGCACCGTCATGGTGTTGAAGCGGTTCTTGCGGACGTCTCTCTTCTGGTGGTCCACCTCGGGCTCGGAGTAGTAGTCCAGCTCCACCGGGGTGGAGGTCGTGCTCCTGGGCGACGACGGGCCCGGGGCGTTGGGGTCCTCCACGAAGCCAGGCTCGTAGATCTTGAGGATCGTCCGGTCGTGGATGTCACTGGGTTTGAAGGAGAGCGAGGAGACGATGATGGTGGGTGATGAGAGAGGGGATTAGATGAAAAGTACAGGTATGGATGAAAACAACATCACAGAGATTTCTTTCTTTTAAAGATTCCTCGAAGCGGCATAAGCAATGTTGTTTTTATGAACAGGTTGTTAATCTACAGTCTTCAGATAGAGACAAGCGTGATATGCACTCTTAAGAGTCACAGATATTGTTGAAAATATGCAGGTGGTCTTGCTTTAGAGGTAGGTAAAATATGTCCATGGAAACATAGAAGGAAAAAAATGATAAAATGAGGAATAAATTATTATTTTAAAATATTTTTTAGGGTGGGGGGGGGGGGAATTTTGGCAAAATCACATGAATCTGCTTTGATAAACATGTTTCAATATCACGCATGAATGAGGAAACCATTAGTAACAAAATAAATTGTGTATATAGAGAGATAGATACAGTGTTGAGAGAATGAAAAGATTCAATGAGTGAGAGAGTAAGAGTGAGAGTGACATATAGAAAGAGAGAGAGAGAGACAGAGATGCAGAGACAGGGAGACAGAGAGATGGAGAAAGAGACAGTGACAGACAGACAGAGAGAGAGAGAGTAGAGAGAATAAGTTAGGAAGAGAATATATGGATGAAGAGACACTTATTATTTCCTCCAAAAGCAGAGAGATGGAAGAAAAAAAAATAAAAAGGTGAAGTAAAATGCAGTGCTATGGACAAGGAGAAAGATCAACAACAAAACCACCACTCACTCAGTATCTTCTAGCTCATAGAAGATCTCTGAGGTTGGGTCCTTGATATAGATCTTCCTCGCCGGTTGTTCCAGCATGGGCATGTTGAGCTGCTTGGGGAACGCTCGTACGTATAGCGCCCTCACAGTGTCAATGCCTGTCACCTCATTTGGCATCAAGGCTCGTTTCGTCTCATTCTTGTACTGAAGATAAATCAGGCCTATTGGTGACACAAAGGGGGTGACATCATTAGTCATTTGTAAAAATTACAAACCTGATGAAAAGTCCTCAGAATCATAAACCTGATTAAAAAGGTTTAAGGAAAACTACATCTTTAAGAAAAAGATATTTTAATACAAGTGTCAATGGAAAGGCTTTTTTAAGGGAAACACACAATGTTGTCATTTTAGGCAAGTGGTCTTTCTATACAGGTAATTGCTTTAACAGGTTTCTTTCTATCAATTGAGAAATATCACAATGACTGTGATATTTATGGTAATACAAAGGCAGCTGAAATGGCAGAACAAAAGGTTGACAGTGTTATCCTACCCCCAAATTGTGGTTTCAAATTTCTTTCTAAGACTGCGTACGTGGAAGAACTGCAGTCTGCTGAGCCAGGTCATTGATTAAATAAATAAATTAAATGACAACAACTTTTTCAGGGGTTGAATATCTACAGACATTTGTCTTGCAAGACCAAACTTGTCATAACAATTTTACACTTTGTATAGACATTTACATGTATTATATAATTTGTATTAGAGATTTTTATCAATGAGTGAGTTTAATTCGAAAGCATCACCACTCCTTAAACATGGAAACCTTCATTATTGTTCCGGTATTTGGTATGTGGAATCAGAAAATGGTGTAAGTTCTCACCCAACGGTCTCTCCTTTGACTTGTTGACGGAGGGTCTGATGACGGGCATGCTGGCCCTGAGTCGCCCCCCTCTAGCAAACCCTGTCGCCTCCGTGTTGATCTCAGACATGGTGTCCGTGTTGTCCAAATCGTCCAGATCCGTCTCACAGAACACCCCGTTGCCAAGGACCGGCTCCTAAAAAAATACAAAACAAACGATCAGAGTAAAAGGCGTCATCAAACCGTCTCACCGGCACACACAGTTGCCAGCAATCTACTCCTAAACGAAGACACAAAACGAACAATTCTTCAAAGCGAAAGGTAAAGACTAAAGATATAACAAGCTTACAAGTCATCGAGCCATTGAACTTTTTTTTTAAAAAAGATGTTCACCATGCAACCCTCGCAATTGTCAGCTCTACACTCTACTTCCTTCTCCTTTATTATAACTCAGCTGTCCCTGAAACAGCTTGTTTCACAGCTTTTCACAACACAGCAAGCCAGCAGTCTTTCAGCGTAACGCATGGTACACAGGGAAATATGTTTCTATTCAGACCGTTGTTGCAATATAATCAACATCTCACACTCGGAAGTTTACTACACATAGCCCTAAATTTAAATGCAATGACTACATTGTTTTGAAATGAGATCCACATGGAGATTGAAGATATCAATAAGATTACAGGTTAAGGATATCAATACAATATGTTATTACAATAATTCAAATCTCTAGAGTACAGATGTATGAGATCTTTGATTCCTATCTGTTTCATTTCCTCTTTCTCCTCCTTCACTCCAATCCTTCTTTTCATTCCATAACTCTCATGCTTCATGTGGAGACCCCCCCCCCCCCCCACAAGAAGTTTGAAACATCTCAAAGAAACACAAAGACATCTTCTTCTCATTTCCCTTTCCATCTATCTCTCTGTGACATACTTACATCCACTCCTTTCTACCCATACCTCATCCCTTCGTTCCCAAGGATACTTCTCCCCAATCCCAAACCCATTTTAGACGGTGAACTTTGCCACATCTTGTCCTTACCCCCAGAGACATTCTTCTTCTCTTTTTCACTCATTTTTGCTCTGTCTGTCTGTCTCTCTCTCTCTCTCTGATCCCCATTTCACCATACTGTATTTGTGTCCTCTTTCCCTTTCCTCATTCCCACCCTGGGAAAACCTCTCCCAACCTCAAACCTCCCATTTGTATCAAATCTATACAAACACAAGCGAGATGCCCTTTTCGCATTCCCTCCGTTTTCTTGTCCCCTTTTCTCTCTACCCTCCCCCTATAAAGCAAACATGCTTTATCTTGAAGAGTAAGGTTGGCTACATTACAAGAAACTGACAATGTGCCAATTTTGCAAGTCACAAGAAAAATGCAAGAGTCCTCTCTCTCTCATCCCCCTTTTCCTTTCACCCCCTCCCCCCCCCCCCCCCCCACCCCCAATCACCTTATAACCTAATCCATAAACCAAACCTGCTCCATCTTCAAGAGTAAAGTTGGCCGTATCATTCTAAAATAATGCCATCCTGATACTTGCAGAAGCATAATGACAAAACCCTTTTCCCCCTCCTCCTCCCCAACACCCCCCCCCCCCCCCCCGCCCCTCACCCTCTTCTCCTTAGATTCCAGGACTCCAAACTGATCTTAAAGGGTATAAGGAATGAGGAAGAGGTACATGTAATGCATGCTGGCTGCATCATCAGAAAACAGGTAAAATCTTCTTTGCTCCTCGCCTCTCCCTGCATCACCGTCTCTCTCACCACCATGCCACATCCCTCAGTTTCATCATCTCATCATCTTCTCTCGATATGTCCCCCCCCCCTAACACCCACACCCCCTTCCCCCATGGGTCCTCCCCCAATCACGAACCCATCTTGAAGGGGCCAAGGAGGCCACATCTTGTCCAACTCTCCAGATAATGACAAGACACCTTCTTCTTCAACCCCGTCTTGTCTCTGTCTTCACTCTCTATCCACCCTCTCTACCCACCTCTCGTCAACCTACTTTCATAGTTCACTGCTTAACAAACAACAAATCCCCCCCCCCCCCGCAATATTTTTTTAATATATATTCAAGTATTTATTAAGGTGAATCAATAAAAATCACAATATATACAAATGATTTGCAAGATTAAAACTCATGCATATACACTGATGTAAGTCCTATTCACACTTGGTTTTCAGACAGTAAATCTCTGTAAATCTGCATGAAAACAGACAAAAGACATACTCCCCCATGTACTAGGTGTTATTTTCAACGAACAAAAAATTACTTCCTTTGGCTTCATGTGCATTATTCCAGATTGGTTCAAGTTATACCGGGTAACATATTTTTCATAATTTTACAAAGGTGTCATTTACAGTTCCTAGTATGTAGCAGAAATGTTTTTGACAGCAAAATGGCTCCAACCAAAATATCATCACAATGCGGGGGTACCCATTCTTGCATCAGTATTAAACAATCAAATCCTACTCATACTTTGTACAATGTACATAATCTGACGTTTCTAAGCCAAACTGACGAAAATAGTCTAGTACTCATGCATGTTAACTAGTCACGTCTTCAATTCTCCTTTTTTTCTCTGGCTAGCTGGCATTACGTATATGAAAATGTACATGCATGTTGGATCACCACAACATACCAAATGGCGAGCTTAATAATAAACCCAATAATTAAAGGTTTATTAGGACTGTATATACATTATATTATGTTTGCATTATTCGTAAGTTTCTGTGGATAAATTTTGATGAGGCCTATCATATTTTCATAATGATCACAGACAGATGCTGTGAACACAAGCTCGCCGCGTTCACGGCTCCAACTCTATTCATGGATGCGTTATATCGATTTTAGGGACAGCGTTTAATTGTGACGCTTAGGAGATAGCATAACAATCACTGGAGGTTGACTGCCACATTTTTGACAACTTTGCTATTTTTATTACCAAGCTTTTTTTGTATGATTGGTATGAAGGTAGCCATTGGCATGTTCCCATATTCTCTGGCAGAGCTGAATGAGGTATTTATTCAGCAGACAATCAATATTTAGATTGGACAACTTAACTTCTATTATCCTATTACAGTGAAACCTGTCTATAGTGGCCACCCAAGGGAAAAACAAATTGTAGCCTTTATAGACAGGTGGCTGCTATAGCCAGGTTCGTTAACACATGATCTCTCTCCGGGGGAATCATTTTAGTGGCCACTATAGGCAGGTTGGCTGCTATGGACAGGTGGCCACTAAGACAGGTTTGACTGTAGTTTTATCTGCATTTTCATCTTTTTACTAGCTTGCCATTGTCTCATTGTATTCATTGGCTACATACACTACAGCTCAAAGGAATTGGCATGGGGAAAGGGAAAGGAAAAAAGCCACAGTTTTAAATCGCGGTATATTTTGTTCAGTTCAGCATGAAACGTGCTTTTTAGGCTAAAGCATCGTGTTTCATGCTGACCTGGACAAAATATACCACAGTTTAAAACTGTGGCTCCTTCCGTTCTTCCCTTTCAATTTCCATTTGCCAATTCCTTTGAGCTGTAGTGTACAATTCCAATGCATCTTTATGAGTTGTGGATCAATGAAAACAGTGTTAGTTTTGATTAGAGAAAAGAGAAAAAAAAGTTATTTTGCTTACATTCAATATGTAACTGTTGACATAACATTAGATACAGTAAAACACCAGTTTTCCACACTCTCTCTCTCTCTCTCTCTCTGCTCTTTCTTTTTCAATTCTAACCCATTGTAGGCAAAACAAATGACTGATTAATTAGATTTGTGTGTATTACTTGAGCACATCTGCATCAATGGTCCATAAAGATTTAACTGCACTATCGGCGTGTCCATGCAAAATATTCATCGTCTAGCTATACCATAATGGTATATCCACACCTGTTTTGGTATACCTAGATCCTGTGTGCGGACACTGACTAATGATATGTCGTATAACCAGGTGGAGCTTAACCTGACCACTCGCGCAAAAGAACCCAATCAACTCAAACTGGAGCGCGCTCTCCAAAGACAGGCAGGACCCTGTTTGCATTACGATGATTCTTTATCGAGTTCCGGCATCGATTTTTTTGTGTCTGAACACCCTGTTCACTATACAATGATTCTTTATACGACTTATAGCCATAATGTTTCGGCATAGCTACATGTACATGTGCATACAATGATTGTGTGTGTATGTGTGTGTGTGTGTGTGTGTGTGTGTGTGTGTGTGGGTGTGTGTGTGTTTGTGTGTGTGTGGACACAGAGTATTTCTGGACTAATCATGCCTGAGGTGTGTGTGCAACTGCTTGAGTCAAGTCAGGAGAAGTCTGTCCAATCTGACATGAAACCAACCTCATTGAAGTCAGCACCTGCACAGCTGACATTCTCATGATTCGCAAATGAGTACATTTGTGTACTGTGAGACTAGCCTCTTTCAACTTTATTTGACTGCTCTTCTTAATTTTTCCAAAATTTCCTTTGTTTTTTCTCTTCCTACTTATAGTGCAGTATGTTCCTTCAGTTTCTTTTTCATTTCTCTTCCTTCTCCTTCCTTTTCCTCAACTTCTCTTCTCTTTTTTCATTCTCAATCTCTTTCACCTTGAACTTGATACATGCCGGGATGAAGATGAAGACGCTAATGAAGATGCTCCGAGCTAGCTCCATCTAGCCCAAGATTTTCTTGGGAAATTTTCTCGACCAAATAGCGAGCTATTTTGCATGATCTGGCTGATGAAGATGCAAATAGCTAGCTATTTCGTGATCTGGCTAGCTAACCCGATCAGAACAAGCTCGCTATTTCGCCCACATCGCTCTAATGAAGACACCCCTTCTGTCTCTCTCTCCCAGATAAAACCATCCAACAACGTTCATCACTCAACACAATTTCATGATAGAACATGAGCAGTTATGCTCACTTGAGCATATTTTTGAATTATTCTTCCAAGCCCACTCTTGCAAAACCACTTTTTTCCTCACACACATACCCCATCCCTCAATCCCTTGGACTGTTCTCTTTCTCTCTCCTCTCCATTCTCTCCTGCCCACTTTTTCTCCTTCCCACTATCACTCTGCCACTAATTAACCCCCTTCCCACTCTTTTGAACTCTCCCTCTCTCTCTCTCTATCCCTTTCTTACGGTTTCTCTCTATCCCTTTCTTACGGTTTCTCTCTCTCTCCTCTTCCCTCTCTCTCACTCACTCACTCACTCACTCACTCACTCACTCACCCACTCACTCACTCACTCACTCTCTCTCTCTCTCTCTCTCTCTCTCTCCCTCTCTCTCTCTCTCTTTTTCACTCTCTCTCTTTCTCTCTCTCTTACACACACACACACACACACTGACACACACACACACACAGTACACACAAATAATGCTCAACAAATATCCAAATGCAATTACATGGTCTAATACATCAACACAACAATGAAATCATTTCCCAAACCACAAGCTCTCCAATACTCCTAATGAGAAACAAATTTAGGGCAGCAAGACTCGTGCTGTTTTCAATTTTCATAAACCAGGACTGACACCCTCTACAATAAACACCATTGTGAGGGTAAAGGCATGGGCCTCTTGGTTCAAATATTGATAAAAAAAAGTGTACTTCATGGCTTGCAAAGAAGTAAAACTGGTACCCGTCATTCTGAACTCTCACCGCAAAACCACATGTTTTTTTTTTTAAATATTAATGAACAAAGGAGGGGTTTCTTTCCTTTAAATTCAGAGGGATGAAAAACAGCAAGCAGTGGTTAGGTGGTTGCTGAGTGATGGTGATTGTGCTATGATTAATATTCTCATAACCAGAGAGGAAGGGGGAGGGGGACATGGTGTCAAGATAAATACATGTACCATATTACCCTATTTACATTAGGTTTTCTTAGCCCCACACTTTTCTTAGCCCCATATATATATAATCCTGTAGTATTCTTTGAGGCATTTTACTCTGGCATTCTTAGCCCCATGCTATTTGGCATGCATAGGAGTACTTAAGGTGTTTTGTATTTTTGAGCTATTGTACATCTATACCTGACAGGGGCTAAAATCTCCCAGATCCCCCACAATTGTTGTCATCAATACAATTATACATTATACACAGATCCTTCAGAATGGCAATACTAGACACCCCCCCCCCCCCCACCCCCATGCTCCCTACCTCCCTTCCATCTCAGCATGAGAAATAAGTCACATTGATTCTTGAATAGAGTCCAAGGTGGGTTTTTTTTATCTTGGATATACTGCGCACATACTGTACATATACCATGCAATGCCATGCAGCAACATGCAATGGAATTGCAACATTAATTCCACCGTCAGAATAGTGTACACTACATTATCATAATACAATGCCCCCTCCCCCCCCCCATCCCGTTTAACTCCCTCCTTCCCATCCCTTCTAACTCCCCCCCCCCCCCCCCCCCCCATCCTCAGCCTCTCCCATTCTGGTCCAACCCTCTCTTATCTTCTCATCCTCTACTTCCCCCTGTCTCAAGATAGGTGGATCAAGAGTCTTCACACAAACAGCCAGGAGCTATTGATCTCGTAAAGTCAAGAGAGGACATATATGTGTTATGTCTGGATGCTTGAGGTTTGATGAAGATCCCACAAAATCTTTCAGGCAGTATATGTATATTGCTCTTTTACAAAGGTGCTAAAACTTAACATGGATCAGTAGAATATCCTGGCCATTACATGTATGAAATCTCAGTGTCATAGCTTTACAAACCTTCTTAGGAAAAGTGAAAACTGAGCTACCATTGTTTGATTCAAATCATTACGTAACCCCTGGAAATAAAATCACAATTCTCCCTATAGCATATAGCCGACATCAAGCGATATCACCTCACAATACCAATATCTGATCGACTGCTCTTGGGACGTATACTTCCGGTAAGAGATTGGTACGTATTCAATTCACGCAATAACGCACAGAATCTGTCATTTTGACCCTCTTAAACCTCATAATATTAAAATGGAAGGGTTGTTACATGGACAAAGGACTTGGAAAAAAATACCACCGATCACTCACGTTGATGTTTTTGCCTACCTCAACATTGATTGTGGATGGACTAATGAAAGAATGACAGACACAAGCAGGACGATGGCTATAGAATGTTTGTGAACCGGAAGTTCATATCCCAAGAATTAAAGGTAAAAACATTAGAGCACCACACGCGTTCAAATTCGGAGGGCTATATGCGATAGATAGAATTGTTTTGCCAAACCAAGTTTTTCTTTATCAGACTGCTAATGTGAATACGCTACCATCATAGCTCTTCATAAAGCAGAGCGACACAGGAGGTGCGTCTTCATTAGCCCGATGTGGGCGAAATAGCGAGCTTGTTCTGATCGGGTTAGCTAGCCAGATCACGAAATTGCTAGCTATTTGCGTCTTCATTAGCCAGATCAGGCAAAATATATAGCTCGCTATTTGGTCGAGAAAATTTCCCAAGAAATCTTGGGCTAGATGGAGCTAGCACGGAGCGTCTTCATTAGCCTGAAAATTTCTTGATCCCGGCATGCATTAGCACCCACGAGGCATTGTTTACGTAATAAGTTTTTATACATGCGTGAATGCGAGCTCACAACCGAAGCCAGGTGGCCGTGGCCTATTCCCGTCGCACACTGCTGGTATGTGTGAAACTCAGGATAATTTATGCATCTCGAGTTTCGAGCTTACGTATCCCGAGTTTCGAGCTAATGAAGACGCGATTGCAACTTCAGGCTAGTTCCCCGGATCAGCAAAATAGCTCACTATTTCATCTGATCGGGCTTATGAAGACGCACCTAGGCTGTCTATGGTTGAAGACAATATCTTGGCAGCATCTTGTGATTTCCTGCAACATTCCTCAAAGCTAGGATGTCAACAATTCATCCCTGGGCACCTGGTGAGACACAGGGCCACATACCCAGGGTACTTCCCCTCAATCAAGGGGGTCCCTTGAGATTTTTGTCCAACTTGGCAAACTAGGTATTGGATAATTACAAAGATATGGCAAGTCATATCCTGAACATTGCACTTTTTGTGGTTCTGAAAATTTCTGCAACGCATGATGCTTTAGCTTCTGAAGGATACAAAAAAGTTCTCTGCCTTAACTTTTGAGCCCCAAATCTTACTTGGAGGTGGAGAAGGCTAAATTTGAACCTACACGTGGGCAATTCCACAGGTTTGGTTTAGTTTTGAGGGTTTGGTTTGGTTTGAGTAACCAAAGCTTCTTTATTTGATTGAAAAAGAAGTTTCTGTGGTGAGGATATGATTGCTTGTCATGGAAAGGTGGACTGTTTGCTTCCTAAATAATTCTTTACATAATTTCTGCAAAACTATAACAGAATATAAAATAAAGAAGCTTTGGTTACCCACATTACATGACTTTAACCAAACCTGTGGAATCATCATGTTTCATGCTGAACTGGACAAAATATACCGCAGTTTAAAACTGTGGTTCCTTTCCCTTTCCCCGTGCCAAATCCTTTGAGCTGTAGCGTACATGTATTAACAACATTGACGGCTACCACTTATCCTCATTACAGTACATGAACTACTACAGTACACATACAAGTGGCAGTCAGTAGTTTGATGAAGCAATTTGATCACGGTTGAAAACGATCCGCACATGGCGTCTCTGTATCACACAGGTCATGTAGATCATACAACTAATTGACAGGGAGCTGTTAATTAATATGGTTGAGCACCACTTAATAAAGGAAACACTTCGTTAACAACTTGCTTGTACCATAATTACACAGACTGCAATACGTTGTGTGTTAGGTAAAGGCCTGGGGCCATATTCATGAACCCTTACTCACAGCGTGTCAACACAGAGAAAATTTTATACCGAAAATTTTTATACAGCAGAGTACATCAAAAGGGTTGCCAAACAAATAAATCAACATACATGTACAACTCTCTCGAACCACACATGTAAAATGTAAACTTGCCGAGGGAACACGCAATCCATACTTAATTGATTGCATTTCAACTCTGAATTTCACCCTATTATTCACAGGGCAAATACATCCCAATTTTTGTACACATGGGAGAACCAGTATGTCAGGTGTTTGATTGAAAACAACCCATGAAAGGTCACAACGCAATTCCCAAATTGAAATGGAGACTTTTGCCGCCGGCTATCGCTTGCACCAAATCAAGTAAAGAATTGTCTCCTACCCTCCTTTCTGTGCGGCGCAAAATCCCACAATGGAGAGATAACTATCATTTCTCCCAATGAAAATATTAGAGTTGAGCCACAAAATTAGGTCTTTCAATTTCATGAGATATTAAACTGATAAGTATTATTATCAAATGAGACAGGGGTGCATGGAATGATATGCTATAAACCACCGCAATGTGCTTAAAAGTACAAGAGTCGATTACAGTCATTTGTACTTCATTTGCCAACAAATGAAGATCCATTTCCTCTCACTAGCATCTCAATGAAATTTTAAATGCCTTGAGTTTAAAGGAATTTTAAAGACATAGCTTCACTATGCACAATATAACATCTTCTTTAAAATGGAATGCACGATTCAGATCTATAAGTCAAGGGATAAGAGGGAGTACAGTTCAATCCAGTTTAGATAATTTTTTCAACATGACATTCAATTCTATAATCAGGGATTTCTTATGGAAATCAAGACTTGTTGGTACAAATATGGTCAATTTGCAAGTATGTTTTTTGTGGAAATCTGGACACAAATGTATGCTTTTAAAAATAGTTTTTGTTGGCCAAAAAAGGTATGCTCATACAACAGTCTTCATGCTACATGAATTAATATTGGCAAAATCCCTGTACTACATAGAATGTGACAATCTGAGTGTACATTCATGATGTTCAGCACATTGTCTCAGACTTCCTAGTCATTCAGAGGGTTAGCCTAACGTTCAGGCTGTAGGACCTTTATAATCCAAACTCTTAAAATAGGGATCTGGCTGCAGTACACTAATCATTCCAAGATTCTCCTCCAGCTTACCCAGATGGACTGGGACAGACTGAGAAAAGAGGAGAATAATAAAGTGACGGGTCCTACGAATATTAGAATCTATTTTCCATTTAGATCAGAAATGTCAAACAGCCTGAAAGCAAGGCAATTAGGTGGTAGACCATTGCCTCTCTTTAGAAATGATGCAAAAGCTGAGTTCACTTACCTCCGCGGCTCGGCCCTGAATTTTGTCAGCATGTTCGGGGTATTTCCTCTTGAGGTAATCCATAATGAGAGGGGTTTCTCTCACCGTATGAGGAGAATGCTCCTGCCACGTCAAGGGGAGAGATGAACCAATGTTATTTCACCCGGCATACCGACAGACTGACTGACAGACAGACAAACCAACACACACACACTTAATGCAGGCCTACACCAGAGTTGATGAGCGAGAGAGGGATTACATGAGAGATGAACCGGTTATGACAAACACACATACATACACACATCCCAACCCCGAACAGACATATACACACATACAAACATGTACATGTAATCTTCTTTCTCTTTTCCTATTCTCCCCTTTCTCTTCATTAAGGTTTATTTTGTATGCTTTTTTTTTTGGTATGTCTTTATGTATGTTTAAGTTATGCAGTTAACTGTAACCTTTGAGATTATATGTGTTATGGGACCATACCAACAAGCCTGCGTGCTCATTTTGGTTCCCCCACAAACATGCAAATTTACATCATTATGCAGCTTTTTAAATCATGTTTTTGGAATAAATAAATTGAAAGTTACATACAGAATAGTGGAGTTGGAGATACTCTACTCTCACCCTCTCCACATATTTGTCTTCTTTCTTTATTTCTTTCTATTTCTCACTTGCTCTTTGAGCAGTTTTTCTCAGCACTTTCCCCGAAAGATTCACCCAACAGTCCTTTAAAAGACAGGGAGGGTGTCACATCTGCAAAAGTCATGAAACTCTGCAGGATAACGTGTATGAAATCTCACAAACATTTTCAGGAAAAAAGTGAAAAACTGTCCTTGTCTACATTTGAAACGCATCGACCATAGTCTACAGTCATAATTGTATTGTCCCAGACAGTATGCAATGAGGGCATTGCTCCCATTGAACGCATGCACGGTGGAGTGGACCATAGCGCACAGCGGTTTCCTGTCTCTACTCTATAGGTTTCGGACGACCCACTCAAAACCTCCTCAAAATCTAGTGATCGCTTCAATTTCGTCAGTCAGTTTCCAGGTCTATCATTGGGAGGGAAGCTGTGATAAAGTATATTCTTCCATTCTCCAAGGTTTTTAGAAAATGTTATTTAATTGACTTGCAAAAGGGACACCCTTGACAGAAAATGATGAAAAAGGAATTCAGATTGGAAGAACCTACCGGTGGGATTAGTGTCAAGTTCTCTAAGTCCTCTGCATTCTCAAACCCCACCAGCGTGTGTCGCTTGCTGAACGCCTCTCGCTTGAGGTTGCGTCTTCGGAAAGCCTGGCTGGCTGCGGCGGTCTCTGCGTCACCACCGGAGAGAGACGAGAGACTAGTGGTGTAGTCCTGGTTTACCCTCAAACCTCCTTTCTTCCCTGCAAGACACAAAGAAACAAATGAACATATTATGAGCCGAAGTCATAGGAAAACACTAGCTTCTAGTTGTATGTGCATCATTCTGAAAAGCCTAGTTTATCAATACAGTGAAACCTGTCTAGAGTGGCCACCTAAGGCAAAAAAAAATTATGGCCTTTACAGACAGGTGGCTGCTATAGACAGGTTCTTTAACACATAATCTCTCTCCGGGGGAATTATTTTAGTGGCCACTATAGACAGGTAGGCTGCTATAGACAGGTGGCCGCTAAGACAGGTTTGACTGTATACATACACAGTATATCTAATTGCAAACACATATGATTCATAAAAGAAAAATATATGAGGTTGCGATGGCGCTGAAAATGTTAAAGTAAACACAAAGAAATGAATGAAGACGCCAGAGAAGAAAAGTAGTTCAATATTTCGGTCTAAAAGTAAATTTAAAAGTATTTCAAATTACATGTACAACATGTACATACCGTACATGTATAGCTTGGTTTCCAGGCTGTTGGATTTTTCTAAACTTAACTGTTCAATTAAGGGGTCTGGCTGCAGTAGACTAATCATTCTCCAATTCCTCTGAAGCTCTGAGAAAAGAGGCACAGTACATAGACATGTACAAGTACAGTGACTAGTCTTAGAGTACTAGACCCTCTTTTTAAATTTTGGATTGTAAATATCCAACAGCTTGAGGCTAGGCTAATATAATGAAGCGAGCCTTATTGACAAGAACCTGACTTGAGATTTTCCACATAAATGGTCTCTGAGCCCTCTAGCCATCCTTCTACGATCCAATTATATGTTTAACACGATCCCTTATTGCCTCATTTAATTTCGCTGTCCACAAATTGCGGATTTATTATCTTTCAGTACTCGACAGTTACAACATGTGTGACAGTCAAATACATTTTGAATACAATAGTGTACATTGTAAATTATATTAATTATATTATTTACTGTACAATGTATCACTTTACTATTGCACAATGAGCAACATTCATCACACAAGCATGTTTTCTCAATTTTCATTTTGATTCTATAATCAAAAGCAAACATTCTAGATGAACATGTCATTACATGTGTAGGGAAAATATTTGTTGTACAATGTAGGTCTTATTGATCTTTTCATGTACATTTGAAGAACGTGCAAACCTGGCAATGAGTCACATCACATGTGTGTCAGTACAAAGTGCAAACATATAGCTTGGCTTGGGTATTTTTAATCCAAACTATTTATTCAATAATGGGGTCAGGCTGCAGTAGCTTACATGTAATCACTCTCAATTTCTTTTCCGACTCCACGTACTAAGAAAAGTGGAAAATAATACAGCGACCACTCTTTTAAGTGCTAGACTCCATCGTTCAGTTAGGATTGAAAATACAAGCTACAGGAAGCAGAGCCATGCCAACATATCTCCCACAAGGACGCGTACATGCATTTTACACGAGCAGAAAAAGAAACTTCTTTTATACTCTGTCAGGATTGCTCAATGTACCTGAAAATGAGTTACATGTAGCTGAATCGTAATGAGACAGGAACATGTAGCAAGAATAACGACTAACAATCGAGGGAAACTGCTAACCATGAATGGCAAGGTAGATTCAGCGACGCATGCTTTGAATGCGAAACGGTATGAATGCACGGTGCATACACAATTTAGCTGTGAAGTAATAAGAGGCTGCCAGCAGTGTTTACGCACACATAACGCAACACAAATGAATTGATGGCTTCATTTGTCATGTGTTCAATGTGTTTAATTTGTACCAGGCAGCATACTGCATACAGGTAGATTATCATCAAAAGGTGAAATATACTTAACTAGCTTTTACATTTACCGTCAAACTTGTCTATAGTGGTCATAATGGTGAAAGTGGTGACTCTATAGTCGTCACTATAAACAGGTTGGCGTGCCATTTTACATATATTGCACTTCAATGTAGTAGCACATTTAACTTGCGTGTTTGCAGCATGAGTGAGGACACATGTTTAAGTTTGAAAACAGAAGAGGGGGTGAACACACATGTATGATAAGATCTAAGCAGTTTTCATGCGATCAGCTTTAAAGAGAGTTTTAGATGCCATCTGACCATTTGTCCAAAGTTGAAACCTATCAGTAATCAAAATATACGAATCATTGGCACATAATGCGAGGATTCAAATTTGGCCAAAAATTGTTCAGGTGAATTAAAAATGTTGATGCTAAGAAATGATAAATCATAAAGAATTATAATTTGAAGGATGCATCTTTATATGGACCATCTTAAAACTTTCCCGAACAATGTTGAGATGATTCTTTTGCATCTGAAGCAACATTTTTATCTGAAAATATATTGAAAAGTGATAATATGAATAAAATGTCATGTACTCCCAAAACTTAATATACACGTACCCTGCAGCCCATGCAACACATGATACACCTATCGTCTGGTACATTCACCTTGAATAAGTACCCTTCGCACAAATCACACATTTTCAAGACAGGTAGGTGGAGTTTTAGGCATACTGAAATGTCTAAAAATAGAGGAAAATAACAGTACAGTGTCTATGGATTACCAAGACCCTTATTCACATCTTTTCAAGACAGGGGTCGAGTTTAAGGCATACTGAAATGTTTTTAAAAAGGGGGAAGTAACAGTTAATGGAGGACCATGACATTCAGCTGACAGTCAAGTTCAGTTTGGCCTCTGCTCTCCACATTTCATGTAGGGCATTGCTATCCGTAGTGTAAACATACAAGAAATATGCTGGTAGTGATGAATGTACATTTTCTGATAAAAATCAGGGCATTTTGGCTGTGTTTTTTTCGTCACTCGCCTTAGATGCAACAAAGAACTGTGGGAAAATTGTGGCTGGAGCGATGACGGAAGATTTCAATAAAACTCTGAGCCAGGGCTTGGGGGAATGTGAGACTACCATAACAAAACTGGGTGATTCCAACAAGCTCTCTGCTTCTCTCTCCTTCTCCCCTCCCCCTCTCTCTTTCTCTCTCCTTCTTTCCCTTTTCACCCACACCCTCTCTCACTCTCCTTCTCCCCTCCCCCCTCTCTCTCTCTTTCTCTCTTCTTCTTTCCCTCTTTCACCCACATCCTCTCTCCCTCTCCTCACATTCTCTCTCCCTCTTCCTCCCCATCTCACTCCCTCCATCTCCTTTTTATTCCTCTCTTTACATTTTCTCTTGTTCTTTCACCCCCCCCCCCCCATCTCATTTATACTCCTCCCCCACAGTGCGTGACTTTGATGGTATTAGAGGAGGAAGGTTTGAGGGGAGGAAGTCGAACAATCGTGATGGCATTTCAGTCTCACTCCCATTTTACTTCCCCCTCAGCATGCTAAAAACTCACATCTCATGGATCAGATGCCTACAATGAACTCTACATGTTCATGAACATGTACGTGCGAATGCCATGGAGTTAATTCAATGAAACATTTGAAACAGTCAATCCACAAGCACTGGGGGCATACTCTCAGAGCTCCTTCTAGCATTGGACGAGGGAATAGTGAAACAAAGTCAGACGCATTCCCACATGCATGTACTTTGTATGCGTTTTAGTGATACAGTGTACTCGCATAAAATGTACAGGATTTTGATTTAGAAATGTGCAAATGGTATTGCTTTGCCCCCAAAAAGTTTGCATATATACACATATAGTGTTCATACCACATGCAATCAAAATCATTTGTGTACCGGTAATACGATATAATCATTATCAACGTGGTAAATAGATTCATGACTTAACCTTCTGTGTGTAAGACAAGCTGTTGCCTCAAGGTTTGCAGTGCATTACTCATACACATCTGCATCGTTGGCACAGAAAGTGTTAAAAAGGTAATTTGTATTTGTTTATCTTTTTATTTATGCAGGATAGCCTCATCAGTTATGAAACTGGTGGCTATCACTGAGGGCCGTGACAGATAAAAATACATCACAATTAAACAAAAAACATTGGTAAAACAACACAATACATATCAACATTTCAACACATTAAAGTGTACAAAACATAACACAATACAAGGTAAAACATATACATAGTATATGTATATACTGACAATTGTAATCCAATGATGAAGTATTTAAACATATATAGATATTGCAGAATGCAAGGGATATTGTAGAATCAAAAGGATTACCGGTAATTATAAGGGGTAAGAAGTAGAAGTGGTAGTAATTCTCTAGGTAACAATCATGAACCCCGTTCATATACACCGCCCATCCGCGAAAAAGGCGCAACATTTGCGGCAATTTTGTGCCACTTTCCTTTGAGACAAAGTGCACTATCTCCGGTCAACATTCTACAGCTACAAGATGATGTTGACAAGAGGAATACAAGTACATCAATGTGCTTTGCAATTCATTTACCTTCCATCCTCACATTCAGGTTCCATCACACCAATACAAATCTCCTGGTCCATTTTTAGTGTGCAAGAAAGATCCACTACCGGTTTATGTTCCCTTGCCCGGATTTAATCCCGACTTTGATGCGTTGACTCAAAAACACGCACATCACCAATATCTCCTATACGGTAAACCAAAGTCCATGTAAAGATGTATTAGACAAGTATATTTACATATAAATAGAGTTTCTTTTGACTGTCCTAAAACAAAATCAGTACTAGAGTACAGTCGTCCTTTGAGAATGAGTGATAAAGAGTATGACATGATAAGACGTCTATTGAATGCTAATGACTCTGTGTTCTAATGACCCCATTTAGGACTGTTTCCACGACACAAAGCTTTAGGACTTTTGAGCTTTGGAACTGTGACTGTCAGATTGTATGCAGATAAGGAATATTGAATGTTCCCCTATTGCAGACAATATAAAAATTCTGTAAAACACTGAATGAACCACAATGTAGAACATGAACTTCCAGTTAGTGAAATGTGAAATTACACCGATACATGCAGGTACACTATTCTTTCTCGTAGTGAACATGGGAGACAGCTAAACCAATGGATGTTGATACATGAGAGAGAGAGAGAGAGAGAGAGAGAGAGAGAGAGAGAGAGAGAGAGAGAGAGAGAGAGAGAATGTATAATATCCAAATGAATATTCACATATTCTATAGCTTTGGAGAGTGGTGTTTTCCAAAGTTTAATGTCACCTACTGAGCATTAACATGTAACACGTTAATTCAGATAAAAATTGTTCATATGATGGAAGTGAGCTATAGTTTCCACCTCATTCCATCAGTTTCTTCTTTCCTCAGTAGAGATACATTGTACATGTAATCCTGCTCAAGACCCGCCAACCATTGTGATGGAGGGGAGCTCCATATGTTCCACATCATCACATTAGTCTCTTCCCTAAGGAGAGATAATCGTGCTCAAGTTCCCAGGCTTGAGGGTCATGAAGACCCGCCAACCGATGTGTACATTTGGCTGGGAGGTAAAGATAGAGGGGCAGCTTGCCTTCAGCGATGGGTAAACAGGACTGGTCAATACGCCAGCAATAAGGCAGCGATATGAGGGAGACAGGGGCTTTGGACATCAGGGTAGGGAAGGGGAGAGGAAATGAAGGGAGGAAGGGGTGGGGGTGGGTAGGGGACCAGGGGTGCTATAAGGGGCAGGGTGTGGAGGAGGGGGGAACAAGGCAAGGGACTAAGGAGGCAGCGAGAAAAAGGGAGCAACAGTACAAGATAAAAAAAAACATGACAAGTAATGTCAGAGAAAGAGATTGGGGCGGAGGGGGGAAGAGAAAGAGCAATGAAGGAGGGGGGAGGAGAAGAGATGGAGAGGTGGAGAGATTTAAGGGATAGAGAGGGAAATATATGTAGGTGGATGGGACAGAAAGAACAGATAGCAAGAGAAAGCATAGACTGAATATTCTGTTGATGTCACTAAAATGAACCCCAAAAGGCAAACAATTAGTCTCTTCCCATCACATCCACATTCCTTAACATTACTTGCACATCATCTTTTAAGGTCTATGCAGTACTTATATGGGAAATATTCTTACATACATTTAGATATCCCACAATATTACAGGTACATGATGTATGTATATGCGAGTAAGCACGCAATGCACACATAATGCCCACATTCGCCGAGTTCGGTCAGACAGGCGTGATTTCTGGTTTAAGTGCCGGGGGAGGGTTACGGGTAAGGTGAGAATGGCGGTCAAACATGAGCTTGCCTGAGGGTGTACCCAGCTAGCGGCCCCCCATGTGTGCAGGTGCACCGACACTCAGGCGCGACCAAATGTGGCACGGAGGACGAACATGACGGCGCCTGATATCGGCACCTCGTCGTCATGAGGATAAGAGTGTTGGGTATAGAGAACTGTCTATCTAATATTTGGTTGATATCGACAGTCCCTCAGAGCAATGGACCGAAATGAAGAAATACTGTATACGGGATATTGTGTGACATACAACATCATGAATATGTCCCGGTACTACAGTGTAGTAGCCCTGAAAATTGTACAATTAGAGAATTTCAATCCTTCCCTTTAAAAACAAACTCACTTGCTATTAACATGTACTCCTACAAGCCTGAATACAAACAAACTGTAAAGTGATTTGGTCAATACCTGACATGGTTATAAGAATTTTAAGAAGTTCAGAATTTAATAAGGTTTCCTTACCTACAGTGTATTGGACATTTTAGCACTTAAAGGGAATATACTGTACTGGGAAGAAAAAAAACTTCAAAAAGGTGATCATGAGCAATCTTCTTGCCAATGGTCTTGAATACGTGTATAGTCAGTTTTAGAAACTTGCTGAAAGTTATTTGCCCTCAAGTGATCCACACTTGGAGTGATTAAATCACAAATCATCAAATGTTCACCCGAACATTTTGAGGATTTTGTGATGCAATCACTAAATACTCAAAATGTGGATCATTTGAGGGCAAATAACTTTCAGCAAGCTTCTAAAATGGACAAAGCATGAATTTAAGACCATTGGCAAGAAGATTGCACATGATCACCTTTTGAATGGTTTTTGTCCTCCCAGTACAGTATATGCCCTTTAACAAACAATAGACCTAAACAAGAGCCTGCCTGATTTTTGAGAAGTGGTGCTAAGAGGAAAAGGTTTGTCAATCACCCTCTTCTGTACTTGAGCCCTAATGTGGGTTTCTGTGCAGAGCAAACAGCCCATTGTACAGGTCATTGCCAAAAGGAAGCATGTGAGGTTTATGTAAATACATGTACACTCCAGCTCAAAGGAATTGGCATAGGGAAAAGGAAAGGGTAGTAAGGGATGGAACCACAGTTTTAAACTGCTGTATATTTTGTCCAGTTCAGCATGAAACACAGTGATTTAGCCTAAAAAGCATCATGTTTTGTGATGAAATGGACAAAATATACCACGGTTTAAAACTGCGGCTCCTTCCCTTTCTTCCCTTTCCCTTTCCCTTTCCATATGCCAATTCCTTTGAGCTGTAGTGTACATAACATTCAGTATTTTTCCCCCTCCATGTTCTGGTATTTGTGAAACTAACAGGTTAACTCACAGGCTTTGATATATATGAAATTATAATTAAACATGTAAATCAAGAGCTGACACAACAAAATTTTCTAGTAAAAGTGTTATTCTCCACAGGATCGAGTTGGGTTTATGTAAGCCTACAATACATGTACTATCCCATCAACTTTTAGAACAGGCGGAAGAGTCTGCAAACCAAGCAGGGGATACAAAATTTGTTCACTGGCCGCAAAAAGCATGTCCGCACATACATTATTCATGCTTGCCTTCTGATCAAACAGCAAACTAATAATTCCGCCTGGTGCACTCATTTTTTTCCGTGGCACAACCTCGTTCGTGTATTATTTGAAATTTTCAGCACAGGATGAGGGGATCAGCTTACAATATTCGCACAATCATATATACAGTCAATAACACATTAAATCTCAAAACAAGGACCTTCCCATGGTACATGTACATATGCATTATCCCTGCTTGTTCCCTCTCAGCATACCTTGACCACATGATGGACATGACTGACCATCTGTGACTTGTTTACCCCAGCCAGAGTGTGACCACTGACCACCTCTGACCCTTGTGAGGTGCAGACAGTAGACTGCCCTACTTTGACAAAAGGAAGCAAGTAACAAACCTTGACTTTTCTCATAAATGGCCGAATGTGTCAATCATTTTCATTTGCATCATCAGTACATGTACAACACATCACGTAAGATTGAATATCTCGTCAAGATGAGTATTCTTTTTCACTTTCAGATTTTGCCTGAATATATGAAATGCTGGGTACAATATACAAACATAGACATCTCAAATTTCAGTGATTTGTCACTTGCTTCCTTTTGTCAAAGTAGTGCAGTATAGAGCTCTCCCTGTAAGAAAGGCTCTCATCTTCTATCATTGTCCTCTCTCCTCTCAAGATCATTACCAGCAGTTTGTGTCCTTTGTTTGCAGACAGGCTCCCTGTTCAATAGAACGTAAGATTTACACTGAAGGTCTCCTACATGTATAATCATGTGCATGTGTTGTACACATACACAATGGAGGACATCATGGGTTAGCACACATCCATCGTAATTTCCTTGTATTCAAAATCTTTCTAATGAATTGCATTTCTCCTTGAGCCTAATGAATTACGTTTACTTTTAATATGAAGTCAGATTGTCCAGACAATACTATAGACTAATTACCTTTGCACTTTATATTCACCCTGACTTAACTCTGATTTACATGTATAAGCCATTGTTGCAATTGTGCACCTGTAATATGCATGTACATGTACATTGTATGTATGCCATTGAGCAGTGGTTTATCCAGCAAAGGATAAGTTAAAGGGCTACTAAATTAGAAAAATAACTTCCCATTAATCTATGTTTAATAATCCACTAAAATTGAATTTCATATTCGTTTGCCGTAATAAAGTCTCATTTTGACGAAAATTTGAAGAAAAAAAAAACGCACGCGTCCAGTGACGTCAGAGAATCAATATCCCATACATGTAAATGCCAACGGCGTGAATAAAATATTTTATTCACGCCGTTCAAACAATACGTTACTTATGGGAACCCCATAGCTTGTCCGAGGTTTGTCTGAGTAGCAACAACTAATAAATTCAAAGTGCATTCCATCCATTGAATCTGAATGACAAGATACAGGTGAATGCAATAACGCAATAATTTACATGTAGACGCACATTGCAATGTCTATCATACACCAGCTAGGCAGCATTGCTCTCCTATCGAACTGCTCATTAACATTTTCAACAAGCAGGCCAAAATTCTCTTTTGCCTCAACCCTCTCAGTAGAGTCAGTACCAATCATGAAATCACAGTCCCACATCAATTACTAAGTACACCATTTTTCACCTATAGGACTGAGACAGAAAACACATTATTCTGTACATATGTTGTGTTTTGTACAAGTATATCACAGTGAAGACCAGTTGGTGTTGGGAATGAAATGCAGACTCCCTACTCCCTTTCAAGTGGCATTACATGATTACACTCTAAAACCTGTACCCACACTCCTCCCACAATGCATCAGTGATGACAGACAGACAGACAGACAGACAGACAGACAATGGTATACCTAACCATCCATCTTTCCAAACAATGTTTTCCTTGTATTGTATTCTCAGAGCAGGCCAAGGACTTTATCCATACACCAACATTTTGTTATTGCTCTTCAAAGCCAGTATTCATTAAGGCCGGGCCAATCAGCCTTATGTATCATCCACTTTTAAATCAATTATTTCAAATCAAGTTTTAATTCAATATCATTTTAAAAATAATTCATCCTTAGAGGTAAAATGGCAAATAGAGTTCAAAAGATCATTGAACTTTGAAAGTAGGGATGACAAGTGCCCTCTGTTTCAGACAGTCAATCACATTCTTTCCCCTACTCTCTCTTTCTCTTTTAACTTGGATTAGAGGTTTGTGGTTAACCCTACATGTAGCTGACCACACCGTGTAAGAGGTGGGATCAACAGAAAACCCCAAGCTTTGCATAGTTTCTGATGACTGATTCTCACTCAGCAAACAACCGACCAACCTCCACCTGAATTGAACCACTGAACAAGAACTCACTGTTCTTTACATGTACGTTATTACCTTATTACCTTTACCCTTTGGGGTCAGGCATTTATAGCGCTGCATCCTTTCTGGCTGCTAGCCACTCACTTAATAATTTATCAATATATGTGTACTTGTTGTTATTGCTGTCATATTTTGATCTTCCTTGTTCGGTGAGTTTTTGACCTGAATAAATGGCTATCCTGCGTTTAAGATGACATGTTGTGACAACATTTACATATGATTATACATATGGAGTACAAACCTCTCCTTCTTTTCCAGCCCTTCCAAGGCAGAAAGAGATTCCACCAGGAAGAAGACTTTGAATCACTCATTGCCATGCTCCATACCAAAGGACACAAACCAAGCAGAACTCAATGTCTTCAATTCTCACCACGTTCATTCAGTCAATATGACTTTAAACCCTCACACTTCCGTGATTTTTGTAATCAAATCTTCTTTTCCGGGGGAAACATATGAACAATGTGACATCTCCTTATCCACTTTGATCCAATAGGCGCAGGCACCCAGCACAGATCTTCCTGTAGAGTTACATGTAGGAACAATACTTGAGGCTGACTAACAGCATATTCCTCATTAATCCTTTTCAGAACAAATACATGTATGACATAGTAGCTGATGTTTTCACCAAACTTGCACATCCGTGGCCTCTTGAAGCTATTGTGAGCTGGAGTTTTAATGAGTACTGTAGGTGAGTCCAGTAAAAATAATCAGATTTTTCTACAAATAATCACAAATCCAGATATCCTCCAATAGTGGTACACTGATGTGACACACATACATACATGTACTTAGACCATTGCTGAAAATAAAGTTGTTCAGTTCAGTTTGATAGACTAAAATGTGTTTGTCATCAGTTTGTTTCCGATTGGTGACTTCAGATTGAGAAGATTTTTTTTTGCTGCACTCCCTTCATTACCACTCAAGAGAAATCGGCATTAATTAAAGCAACCAACTCCAATCCCGTAACTAAGCAAACAAAATGAGATGCTCGCAGTCCCTTGCAAGATTCCTTGAGTTTCTCACATCCCTAAACGAGGTCGTAAAAATCTCCACAATGTTGTCTCTGATCTGATAGCCCTTCAATGCTCTGTTAATGCCCTGTATTTCCAAGCTTTCATTCTCCTTGTCAAAACCAATTCAGAACTAAGTTCACAAACTATATCAAGCACGCCTCCTTCCTTCTGATCCCATGTGCATGCATTAGGAAGATCTCCTACAGTTAAAAACCCTACATTGGTAATACATGATGCACATACACATGTCCTTGGCAACTTGCATGGCTTCCCATAGTCCTCAACAACATCCTAATGGAATCTTGTCTATACTCCTGCTCATCTTTAAATCCTTGTCAGAAGTCCATGTCCTCTACAGTATGCTGTGATCCCATGTGCAAGCATGAACTACATGTACATGTAGCTATTCCACAATCTGTAAACATGTTCAACTGTACTAAGTCCTTTAGAGCTTGCATAACTTTCTTCAATTTGACAGGAAGGTGCTAAAAGCATCACGGACAGCTCCAGCTCAAGATTTGCGTTGTTTCTCCTCGTCACAAGCTTGTCAGAAGGCCACAAGTCAGTCTAAGACCTTCTTTCCTGTAGTATAGAACTGGTACTGTCAACCAAGTCCATGTCCTGTAGCTGTAGCTGCACTGGTAATATGAATCGACTATCATCATTGGTGAATATTGGATAATCCAGACATTCCACAACTGGTGACCAACTGGTACTCTGCAAGTCACAATTGATGCACAACTAATACAGACACACAACAAACGATCACAATTCGTGGAAGCAAACTGTGTCCTTCCAACGAAGTAGAACGCCGTGAAACTAGGTTTTCATCTTGGAGAAGTCGATCAAGAGTGAGAGAGAGACAGAGAGAGAGAGTGGGCTGAGTCCCTGTCTACAGTTTCCCAGACCTTCATGTACATATCGGTAGACGCGCCCATAAGATTTCCAGCACCTTCTTTATGTCTTGGCCTTGTTAAGCCGATTCTCCAAACAATCTTCTAGGCCGCTTCAAAGGCCACTTGGGATAATTCCGGATTTATTTTTCAGCTCAACAACTACCTAGAATAATGGCTTCTCAAGGAAAACATAAAAAGGATTTTAGACAGTTAAAGATGATAAGAATAGGAGTACGAAATCCATGTTATTCTTTACACTGCAGCACATATATGGGATAGTGAAGGGCTGATTTGTAAGAAAAAAGAAAAGAAAAAAGGGGGAATTTAGAGATTTGGGATGTTTTTAAGGCCAAGCCTTCTTTCGTAATCAGATCAAAGTTCCTAAGAAAAGAGGAATTACTCCTCAGTCCATGACTGACACGTGGATCAGAAATGTCAGGGAAGTTCATTGCAACAATGCTGACTAGATCTGTTGTAGTTCTATTCGAGCTGGTAATTGAATTTGAGTAGATCTGTTTCCAGCATGCAGCATTGCACTTGAACTTGATGGAATGCAACGAAGACCAGATGTTATAAACAACCAAGGTTGGGGACACCACACATCAGTCCACAAAAAGGCATAACAAGCTTGGAACTTATCTTCAAACCGGGAAAGCACCAACATATCTTCTTCATGTGAATGAGAAAATGTGCTTGTTTTTAAGATACAAAGGAGAGAATGATTACAGAATCTTTAGATGAAGAAATATAAAAAGTATAAACATTTGTCAAGAATTTAGACATGTCTTGCTACATGAACATACACATGTATACTGCACCTTTAAGGGTTCTTTCCAATATCACAATCTTAACAAGATCATCACTTTCCTCTCATCTCTTGGATTTTCCCTGAACAAAAAACTTCCCATTCCACAAATTAGAAAGGATTTTATTTCCCTTTCATAATACATCTTTGTCATCCCTGGACAAACATAAAAAGCAAGATTCTTTCTCTATCCGTCCTAATATCAGGCCCTGTATATGTAACTGCTTATCCTATCAGACGCATCACAAAGGAGTTTTATTAGGGTAATTCTAAATCCAGCTGAGGAAGATAAGAGGATAGACTTTGAAAGAAAGACATAGTACAGTATCTTCTAAATAACAATAGACTACAACCATCTACATAAGATGCTTTCTCTCCAATATCATGATTCATGAATATGGACAGAACAACTGGACTGAGTTTGAATCAGAAATGTTTGATAACTTGACATAAAATGATGACGTGCTCATACATGTATACAGCCAATATCTATCTAATGAGACATCATTGCTCTTTAGTTCCGCTTACATCACTCTTCTGATTCAGACAGTTGGCTGAAGCTGATCAATTCAATCAAACACATAGCTAGCTTACTCATACGTATTTTCCAATCTGCACGTTGACATTCAAATATATACTATGCATATTTGCCAACTCTACTGTCTTGCATGTAAGTTCTTCCTCCCACACAGATTAATGAATGCACTGATCCCACAACAAAAGTGCAGTTCATCACGCATGATTAAAGCACAAATATTGTTCCTCCTTTCTACTATAAATCAAACTGGTTCATAAGGCGATAAATCATAAAGCTGGTACATGTATTAGTCACACTGGTTCAATTTTAGAGCAAATTTTCCCATAGAAAAAATATCAACCTCCATTACATCAGGGCTCGGCAGTATTAGCAGGTGCCCATTACAAACAGGTGCCCAAATGACAATCCCTAATGTCAGTAAAATAAATAGGAACTCTGGGTAACTCTTTCATCTGCATTGAGTATTCAACAAGTGGATTTATTTTTATTTGCGTCATCATTTGCCTTTCCCTTGAAGCAGGAACCACAAATCTTTCTAATTGTGCTAATTATTGATCTACCCTACAAATGTACATTGTTTACTACAGCCTTATTGAGCTGCACATACTGTACGAATACGCTATCTGTGCAATGTGAATAAATAACATGAATCAATATTCTTTTAACAACACGTACATGTAGTATATATGCATAGATAGACGATGTGCTCAATCAAGGCATGGAACTACATTGTAGAGTACATTTAAAGGTATGGGATTGTATAATAGTAGTTATAGTTGTAGTAGATGTAGTAGTGGTACAGATTGCGGGGCCAGGTACATGTATCAAGGCAAAACCATTCTGCCTTACATGTATGTGTAAGCTATGATGTCCATGTCGATACACAGAAAAAGTTTATACCAAAACTAAACAGAAATGTTTGTAAGGAATCATCATATAGCGAGCAGGATATCCACACATCAAAGCTACATGTATCCAGTAACTCGATAAAGAATAATTGTATAGTGAACAGTGTGTCCACACACAAAAAAATCTTTAGCGAAACTCTGTAAAGAAACATTGTATAGGTGGGTAGATTGCTACTGCGCATGTTGTTTTAAGGTGTCTGCCCGTATTCAGTGATTGCGCACTAGTTTGAGTTGATTGGGTCTTTTGCGCGAGTGGTCACACGAAGCTCTGCCAAGTTATATGACATATTGTTAATGATGTCCACACACATGGTGAACCATGATTAACCGTGATTCTTTATACCATTCTAGTTCGCAACGATGCCCACACCCACATTTCTTTAGACAGTGTATCGTTAGTCAGCATCTACACACAGGATTCTGTTGTAGAGTTATACCAAAACAGTATAGCTATACCATTTTGGTATACAGTAGTCTAACGATGAACTGTTTGTGTGTAGGGCACAGAGTAATTAAGCTAGGTTATCAGGGGATGCTCCCCAATACTGTGGGGGCATGTGTTGTATAGAATGGGTAAATTTACTTATGCCACAGAGCAGAAAGAACATGCCCATGAATCAAAATATGTTGACTAGGTTTTGCAATCACATCATAGAAGCATCATATAATTTTCACAAAAGCAGATACATGTAAGAGATACATGAGTTGTCATTAATCATGAATAATGGAAATACACATGGCATTCTATATGTTTGACGAGTTGTCATTATTTATGAAAAAATGGAAATGTGGATTGTAATTTTTCACAAATAATAGCAGTTCATCAAAAATGTAATTAATCATTATTTGTTAATAATGAATATAACAAGTTTAACAACATGAACATTAATTTGCATTTAATGTTCATAGCTGTCATTGGTTAAATAATGACTATATAGCTTATAACTTGTCTAAATAACAAGTTTGCTGTTGGTGCGTCTTAAATTGTACAATCCGTCCCTGTAAACCAAATGCAAGAGTCTGCTGCCTCAATGTGTGGGAACTGCAGATCTACAGACTGTACACAACAGCTCAAAGGAATTGGCATAGGGAAAGGGGAAGGGGAGAAAGGGAAGGAGCCGCAGTTTTAAACCATGGTATATTTTGTCCAGTTCAGCATGAAACACTGTGCTTTAGCCTAAAAGGCATTATGTTTCATGCTAAACTGGCATGACTGGACAAAATAAACCGTGGTTTTATGTGGGTCCTTCCATTTCCCTTTCCCTATGCAAATTCGTTTGAGCTGTAGTGTATATATTTCTGAATGAGATCTAGCACTAGCAGAAGTCAAGATGTCAATGCTGAGATGAACGACAGACCATGACAGACCACTTATGAAATATGTGGATTAGATCTGAATCACTTTTACCCTTGACACTAGCACAATGTTATATCTCTAGACCACAAGTATAATCGCTTTCCACTGTTTTTTCCAACACAATACAATATTTATATTTCAGCTGGCTTATTTTACTGACACTGCTGATTGCCAAATGAATTGCAAACTATTTGATAACATATGACTATGAGTAGGTTTCTGATAAACAAACTAGTAGGGGGTATATTCCTCACTTACCTGGTTAGCTCGTGATATAATATTCCATGAAAGAAATTGCTAAATAGTCAGCACAATCCTATCTAGGTGAGTATAGTAATCCGTGTGTGATGAAACACTGCCAACAGGAGAAAGATGTTTACATCCACACTCAGAATACGGGATCTAACACAGGAGTACCTGTATGTTATATTCCGGTAATAATATATTCCGCAACAAATGCCGCTATATGCACCTGCATTCCCATTACCAATCCACACAATACCGAGGGTGACTGATGTGTAGCGCACAGCTCTCGACACGCTTCACAACCAATTCGCTTGCTAAATGTCTCCACCTCCTCACGATAGAAAATAACCCGCTTTCCAGCTATACACTCGCGAAAGCAGCACTACAAAATCAGAAAAATCGGCTGAAAAATCCCCAGTGAAGGTCGGTGTTTCTGGCTCTCTTTTGAATTCCGTGAGGCTGTGGCGCGATTGAAAGAGAGCGGATGACGACAGCGTGAGAGAGGCGAGAGAAAAACAAGGAACGCAAGAGTTCATTCCCTCTGTTGTTAGTGCTGCGGACAATCTGGTTACATTGATTGTATACATGTGGCTTGCAGGCACTGTTGCTCACATGTATACATGCCTCAATGAGTTTGACTCAAACAGTGGGACACAATACGGCCAGGCCAGGACAGACCCACGCGTGACTGACTGGCTGGCTGACCAGGATTTAGGGTTGCTCAACCAATAGGGGGGAGAAGGGGACCAATGGGGTGAAGGGATGGGGGCTGAATGAATGGCGGCTTGTGGGGAGCAGGGGTGATCATCTGCACCCCCATTCACACACACACACACACACATACATACACCTCGCACAATAGGGAGCTATGGGTAAGGTAAATGGGGACACACTCCTCCCAGTGTTTTTGCCTCTGTTTGTGTGGGTGGTAGCAGTACAGGCTTGATGAATGATTCAGCCTTCTAGTCTACCACACCCAAACTCATCTCTGATTTTCCCTCTGACTCATCTGTAGCCTGGCTTCTCAGCTGTTTCTAAACCAGATTTTTCAATAAAGGGGTCTGGCTGCAGTAGACTAATTATTCTAAAATTATCTTCTCCAGGACTAAAGTGGAGAATGATAATATGATTAGTCTATGAATGATATTCTATGTGATCAAAGTGGCGAGTTGATTTTGCTGGTTGCTTAAAATAACTGTCAAATACAGTGTATTACCAGGGAGGTGGGAGTCAACTGCTACCTCCCTGGTCTTACTATTGTAACATCCCACCAAAATAACATAACAACAACTGAATGTACATGTATCATGATTGTCTACTAATGAGAAAAGTGTTGGCCCAAGGATGTGTCAGTTTTGAGGCTTCCCTGATCTAGAGCAATGCAGCTGCATACATGTAAGGCCCCGTTCCATTGTCATAATTTGGATACCGATCTGTCCCGATTTTATCAGAATGACATAAGCGTACATGGATTGGGTTTAATAGGCAGCATCGGAGCAGCAATGTCACGAGGACAGGGATGAATCAGGTAGTTTTCAGGTTGGTAAAGTAATTTTGAACATGTTCAAAACTTTATCCTGATCAAAATTAAATCTTAATACAGGCGGAAGGACGTATTGACAGCATAAACACAGTGGTGCAAGTTTAATAAGGTCTTTCTCAGTGTTGTAAAAGCAGCAATACAACTGGTCATGTACTAAGACAATGTGTCCCCATCCCCGATTTACCCCAATTAAAAAGAGATCTATGTACGCTTATGCCGCTCTCAGCCAGCTTGATAGAGAAGGATATATCGGGATCCAAATCATGTTAGTGGAACGGCATTTCATCCATATCCGCCAATTGTATAACGTGATCCTCCTGACCTGAAAATTATTCAAATCGTAGTGAGAGCGACATCAGGTTATATGTTGGGAAGTAAAATACAATATACACCTGCAAGTCTCAAGATTCCTTCTGCCGCTCACATGAACCTAAGATCCAGAAAACATGTTAACCAGAGATTGGTCTACTGTAACTAGACATAATGGCTCATTGAAGAGTGTACAAACACATGTGGAAGAAGGGAACAATAGACCAGTCTGGGGGTGCTATTTAGTTGCTGGCATTGAGGTGGGGATTGCTCTCTGGTCTGGTGGATACCTAAGGAAGAATGATCGCGGGATGACTAATACCTCTTTCTGGAGAGGAGAGGTGAGTGGAGGGAGACAAAAGGTGCAGACCCACCACAACATCCTGTTTGTTTGTGTACCGAGCTGGGCTAACCCATTCTCCACCAGCTCAATACCACTCAATGAGATTTGTGTGCATTACTAATGCAAACTGAGACAATGGGGGAGGAAGAGTTAAACTACAGCTACACTCCAGCTCAAAGGAATTGGCATAGGGAAAGGGAAAGGGAAGGAGCCGCTGTTTTAAACCGCGGTATATTTTGTCCAGTTCAGCAAGAAACATGATGCTTTTTAGGCTAATGCATCATGTTTCATGCTTAACTGGACAAAATATATCATGGCTTAAAACTGTGGCTACTTCCCTTTCTTCCTTTTCCCTTTCCCTATGCCAATTCACTTGCGCTGTAGTGTATCATACTGAGGTTATACATATCTGTAGGTAAGGGTCAGATGTGTTTGTAGAAACCATTCAAGGGAGACGGAGATATAAGCGTTTTATGAAAAGCCTTTCTTTACAGGTTGAATGCATGTAAAACACACCAGGTCAGCTATATGAGAAGAGGGAAGATGGAATTAGTACAGCTAGCCCAAGTATCAAGACTAAGTGATGTTTGCAGAATGCGCCGTCTGAAAAAAATAACATATCACATTGTGCAGTCTTAAACCAAGCTAGCCTGCAATTATACAATATCTCTGATGGTAGCCATTGCTGCATTGCCCAGCAAAATTGTTTCATGGGGATGAAACCTGCCAGTATTTAAACTGCACCAACGAAAATATCAAGTCACAGACACTCTGAAAAATAGTTCCTTTACATGTAAGTGTAAAACCATCCAAGAGCGGGAAATGGTGGCATTTACTTCCCCGTCATATTTGATCAATCCACCTTGAAATATATCAGAAAATAATCCCCAAATCTCTGCATTCTTCTACTTTGCCACGAGCAGCGTAACTCCTGCCTCCCTTATACACCTTCTGCATGGATTGCTGAAATGTGAGAATGGATTTGAGCAGAGAATGCCCAACCTTGTACCAACTGCACTTGAAACATGCATTTTGTTAAATGAAGCACATTTTCCTCTTTTCAAGTTGAATTTGCGTCAGTTCTTTGAAGCATGAGACCACCTAGGGTGAAGTATTTACTCCATTCCTGCCCTGCAAACTTTAATATTTCCTTGGTGATTTTGGGGTGGTTGTTTTTATCCTTCTGGCTTCATGACATGCCAGAATGTAAAGCAACTTCAAAGAATAAACCTACACTACAGTTCAAAGGAATTGGCATAGGGAAAGGGAAAGGGAAGAAAGGGAAGGAGCCGCAGGTTAAAACCCTGGTATATTTTGTCCAGTTCAGCATGAAACATGCTTTTTTAGGCTAAAGCATCATGTTTCATGCTGAAATGGACAAAGTATATGGTGGTTTAAAACTGCGGCTACTTCCCTGTCTTCACTTTCCCTTTCCCTATGCCAGTTCCTTTGAGCTGTAGTGTATCTTTTTGGCACTTACACCTCACTTTATAAAGATCTCTCGTAGAATAAGTTGATGTAGCATAGTATACGTCACATCTACATTTCTGCTAGATGGTGGGCAGTCGCATGGAGAGAATAGCAAACACCTTTTTGCAATAATCTAAGTAAAATTGAGGCAAAATTGATTTTTGCTTTTACGATATTTACATGATTGTGATGTTAAAAGTTTTAGATAAATACATCATTCAAGTAGTCTTTAAAAGAAATACTATAGTTGTCTGTATCATGCTTGCACTTAAAATATACTTGTACAATGTCACTTTTCTAAAAAAAAAAAAAAAAAAAAAAAAAATGATAATAATACTCAGGTGCCTGAAATGAAAACTACTGAACACAGAACGTTGACCCCAAAAGGAGCGATACTTTTACATGGTCTTAGTCATTATTTACTCTCTCTGCAGAGACTGTCTTGAAAGCGAGAGTGCGGCAAAGCTGGGAAAGGGGATAGAGGGAAGGGGAAAGGGAGGGGGTTATCCACAAAGAACCTACACGCTCCTGGGGCAGATTGATTTCGCGGTTGGAGGGTGTTGATGCATCTGTAGGGCTGCGTCAGAAATATCACCAACCCTCCACTAACCTTACGGACTCCGCATGCACATGCAGATAGTGTGTTCATTCATGGTAAGGTCCATGGTGGAATATTGTAAGTGTGAAACAAATCTCATGAACACTAATGAAAATTGATGCAAAATAAGTTACGACCCAAATCAAGCTGAAATTGACAGATCATAAAGTCAGTGGATGTCAATTTTTTTTTCAAATCAGGTTTTGTGACATTTCATCAATCATTACTCTTAAAATAAACTTTGGAATATTCAATGAGATTTTCACTTTTGAACAAATTTGGACATTAAAAAACTGTGTTTCAGATAATGAATTCAGAACACAACAATGACCACTGTGTGTTACACATGTCAATCCACTAGCAACTGCCATCACAGTCTCATACATACACTGTAATGCATGATGCTTCTGGCAGAAAAGACCTTGTGGGTTGACATGTGTGATGTACAACGACCAACCATTCTTGATTCCTTCTGACAAAGCTCATGATTAAATGTCATCACAACTTGGTCTATTGTAGTCATTCTATTTAGGATATTAACCTTGAGCACAGTTATGTGTGGATTTACAGCTGAAGAAATATCAAATGCAAACATGTCCTTTGAAATGGACAAATATAGCTAACGTAGACTACAATGTAGTTGTGTTACAAGGATAGTAGACAATGCAAAATTAGCAGTTTTATGTGTTTATAAACTCAATTGAGTTTTACAGCTGTGTCTCAAAGATGTTTACATGTAGTTCTTTGTTGAACCTATTGGAGACAAAAAGCTCCCTAACCAACATTCTGTAAATATCGAAGCCCAGCTAACACATTTTATGAGGGGATAAAAATACCTTGCAGTAAAAATATTTTTTACAACGAATAGGCTTTCTGTGTGAAACCTGCTATAATTTTTTTTTATTTAATTTGTTTTTCCCACAACCAGTTCTGTTGATAATCAGTGTAATAGCTCTTCCAAGGTCTTCCTGAAATTTGCCATTTTTATGGTCATCACAATCCCTAAAATTGCAGTACTTAAATACTTTTCTTGACAATGGTACACTGTCTGAGCTGACTCTACTCACTCTCAAAGCCTCTTGTATATTTGTTATGATAGAATGTGTACACTACAGCTCAAAAGGAATTGGCATGGTAAAGAGAAAGGGAAGAAAGGGAAGGAGCCGCAGTTTTAAGCTGCGGTATATTTTGTCCAGTTCAGCATGAAACACAATGCTATTTAGGCTAATGCATCATGTTTCATGCTGAACTGGACAAAATATACCGCAGTTTAAAACTGCTGCTCCTTCCTTTTCTTCCCTTTCCCTTTCCCTATGCCAATTCCTTTGAGCTGTAGTGTATATTTTGTTATGATAAAATGTGTATATCATTAACAATAAAAAGGCAACACAGATGCCTCCATACAGTACACAGGGTCACACATTTCACAGTTTGGAGGATTTTGTGATTTAACAACCATTAATGACAACCTTTATAGCTAAAAGTTGGGAATGGAAACATAACCAAATATCTGGGATTTCTATTCATCAACAAATTCAAATTTCAACAGGGGTACCTGTTTTCTCTCAAAATCGAAATGGAACGTCCTCATTTAAAACTAGATACGGAGGTCCAACACCATATGGTTACAGAACAGGTTGCCCCCAAAACACACACACACACACAGAATGACAAGCAGACAAAATGGGTAAACTCACATAATCAAAGTACAATGTCAAACATTGTAGTTCAGGTCATTAAGAGGGTCTGCCTATAGCAAATTGTTATTCCCTCAATTAACCTGGATGAATCATTCAATAGGTTACTTATTAACCAATAAGCTATTGTTTCTACATTGTGGAACTGGCATTGGTCATTCTTTGGCCCAAGCATACAAATAACATCAACGCTGGATCACAACACTATTACACCATTGTGACAAGTGAAGACAGGTATTTGGATGACTAACTGCATGTCAATGTCAATATCATCCTGTGGAATGCAATATAAACTGAGATAACAGCCTCATATCTCTTAGCATGCAACTGGGAGGGAGGGGGATAAAGATGACTATTTGCTCCTGCCAAATAATTTCATATGTTTTACCCAAAGTTGCACCCTTCAATTTCCATTTAGAACCCCATTCAAATACATGTTGTTCATTGCAGTTATATACGTGTAGTGTGTAATAATACAAGTATGATATTAAACTACCTAGGACGGCTCACTAAGGTGGTAACAAAAGTCTGCTAGTCTTAATTGTGTACCTCTTGATGAAACTTACTGCACCCCTCTTAAAGGAATAATCCACCCTAAAAATGTAATTAATCAAATTAATCAACATTTGAAAAGATCAAATCTTTCTTATCCTTTGACAGATTTTCTTCAAATTTTCCTTAATATGTTTATTTCATGTTTCTGATTTGATCGAATCCAACTTAAGTTTAGGGTGGACTATACCTTTAGAGATTAGAGGAACAAACCCTTGTCAGAAACTACAGAGACTCTCAAATTATATAAAACAAGGCACTAGGACTACCCTCTCCCAGTATACAGTGCACCCCCCCGCAAGATTTGTTCCTCTGTTCTATTCACAAAAGCTGACATTTGCACTGCAGCCATGTATAGACGTGTACAGGCCTCTGTTTAGTTGACAAGTACATAAAACAGCAAGTGGCCATTGAAGAAGCAAGCAAACACTTGATTTAATCCACTAGCTTATTAACAAAGGACCAATCTCTCACCTGCTAAATTAAATGCACCCATGCTGGTACACCCCCACATCGTTAGCCCCCCCCCCCCCCCCCCCACACACACACACACCCAACTTTTACCATTATAGGTACAATTCTCCCTATCGCATATAGCCAATATCAAACGATATCACCTCGCGATAACCGATATCTGATCGATTGCTCTTGGGATGTATACTTCCGGTAAGAGTTTGTCGTCGGCAGAAAGTGACCTAGAAATCACTTTTTTTAAAATGAATTATGCAGTGAACATTTTGTCTAGCGTTAGGGTTAGGGTCAATGATAGGTTGTAAATTAGGTTTAGGGTTAGGGTTACGGTCAGGGTAAGGTTCAAGGTTAAAATCAATGAATTAGTGGGACACCCTGGTCCCCTATTGTACGGGATTGCAGAATATTCGTGGACCGGAAGTTTATATCCCAAGAATTAAAGGTAAAAACATTAGAGCGCCACACACGGTCAGATTCGGAGAGCTATATGCAATAGGGAGAATTGTCCATGAGTGTACGTTACTACATGTCTCTTTCTAGTTCAATGCAAATACAATTCTTTTTTTTACTGAAATACATATCTCAGCAGGTTAGTCTTCCACCTCTCAGTTTCAAAAGTGTACATGTAACACCCACATTCCAGTATTGCATACCACTGCAGTACATACAAGTTACAACAGGATGTCCTGTTCAGAAGGCTTACATTAATCCACCAAGTTGTATTACAAAAGATCAATCTTCCACCTGTTGGCTTAATCTCAGTAACTGCACCCTGCTTACATCCCTCAAGCACCCCATACCCTAACCCAAATGATCTTCACTTACCTTATTGTATTTCCAGTGAAATTGCACTGTAGTCCATCTACAGATCTTGTAAGCCTACTAGTCAACAAATGCTGACAAAGGAACATTACTACACCCTTCAACCCCCTCATCTTACCCCTACCACAGTTCAATGACCTCAAAGTAAAACCACAGTGCTTGTGGTGGGATTACAGAGGGGGGATTTGTTCTCAGGATAATACCCCAGGGAGATTAGCAAGGTCATTGGGCCCACTTAAAGGATTTAGACACCATTACATCATTAACACCTTGGCTGTTCATGTAGATCCCTCTCTCTTCCCCCACAATTCCTCTATCATTTTACAAAAACTAGTCCAGGAAACAAAAATCATTAGCATCATTTATTTGATGGATCCACAGCGTATTTCAGTATTATTCATCACTAGCTTTTAAGCTTGAAAACAGTTAATCAGCCTGCTAGTTTATTTCATTTGTAAAGTACATTTCAAAGAGCTGTGTTTGCTCTACATCAAATACACATGGCAATTTGTTATCATGATGTCCATAGATAAGATGAACTACAGAAAAAAAAAGAGAAGATTCATGACAGATGTCATGAACTTCCCCAGCCATGCAATGCCGTCCCCAAACACAAATCCTGATTTTCTTATGGATACCTTTAAATCCACACTTGCAGCTGAAAAGTTAACTGAGCACTATACTCACAACTCTCAACAAAAATAGTTAAGAACTTATTCAGTTAATGCCTGTGATACACATGATGTCAGAATTGCAACATATATTTTACCATTGTTTTCATAGATATTTTTTTTTTGGTAAACATATTTACATATAGCATTGTACATGGTATTTTGAGGTTTCATTTTCCGATTGAGGAAGAATTCTTTGGTCTAATGCGCATTGTACACGTACCTTGTGAAACACAAATCATTAGCCTACATTTATGTACAAATATAGAGATAATACCATGTTTGTTGAAAGTCACTATAAGGCCATTCCATGTAATCCATTCATTTGTTCATACAGATAAGTATGTATCAGACAGGCAGTCAGTTGGAAAGAACAAATCTCAAAAAATCTTATTCCAAGCCCAGACACAGCACGGCTAATCAGTTATCACAATTACAAATCCACCTCTTGGTGGATGTTAATTCCATCAAGGTTTCATATTCACAATTACTGACGCTTAATCAAGCAATTAAGCCTCGATCCTAACACCGGCCCTTTCAACTTCAGGGAGAGACGGACAAAGAAAGAAACGAAGCTACGAAGAAGCAGGCTTTGAGGAGGGATGAATCTTGCATGAGAAGACCTTTAAATTCAATAAATGGTCACATGACTGAACAGCTGAGTGCGGAGGGACCATGATCCTCCAGTGTTTTGGAGAGGAATTGCCCCGTGGGCTAATCATGAATAATTAATGAAGCGAGGTATTGATTGGCTGTGAGTCTTGTTTAGTGCGTGTCTCATCACCGCATATGATACCTTGCAGATAGTTTAAGAGGAGACGGTAAAATCTCATGCACTTAAATTGCATGAATGATTAATATGTTGCAAACCAAAGACTTCTTAATTAAATAACACCTGCATTTTTAGGCTCATTTCTTTTCTTTCCTATTTCAACCATGCTCCACAAGACATTAAAATGATTGCCGTGTAAAACTCTCCATGTTCAAATGATGCATATTGACATAAATCCTGCACACAAATCCCAGCGGCTTATCTGGCACAGAAAACGTTCAAATACTGTTTCAGTACAGTGCATGTTTTTGGATAATGCACTTTGAACATAAAGGGCATTGCCATTAGTTACCATGGCAACAAGTCTGCATCAGAATTCAAAATGGTAGCAGGTGGCAGCTCACTGATCAGATTTTCAGACAGACCTAACGGTAGTGTGTCCATTTTGCAGATCAACAAAACAAATTGAGTAAACGCCACAGTGAATAAAAGAAAATACTGTTTTAAGTCATCTTCAAAATGGAACTCACAATCCACTTTGAACATGTTTAAAGTGACCATGACATTGCACTCAGAATGTTGGTATAGATTGATACATATGTGTAGGCAAAGACGAACACATATATTATCAAATTATTTATTATTACTTGATTGTTAGCCTAAACCTCTCATCCTATACATTTATGAAGCAAAGCAATAAATGGTTACGATAGCAATATTGCACAATAGTGACTCACATGTCTGACTGATTTATGCACTTTGAACCACGAAAGCCACAAACTGAACTATGACTATTCCCTGACTGATCACAAATCTAAATGTGATCCCACCCAATTTTAAAGAAATTAACTGACAATGATATCAGTTACATATTTCTTTGTGGCCACATTGTTAGTATCACTACTCATCTACTGTTCGTGCAAAGATGAGGATTTTCTGAGAGATGCAATTTGCAACAAATGATTTGTCATTGAGGGCAGTAATCCCACAATAATGCTGGGACATAATGTTAAATACACGGTGGAACATGAATACATCTGCACATCATGAATAGCTGCATTGTTTGTCATTCCAGTCATTCCAAAGGAATTCAGATCAAGGGGAGAGGCATGTAGGATCGCTAATCAGACCCTTTAAGGAATCTGAAAATTGTTTATGACAATCAAAGGGGTTGCACTACATATAATACAAATCAAGCCCCAGAATGTAAAAATATGGTTGATTCTTACAGAATGTTTATCATATTGCAAAAGGATGATAGGCTATAAAATTTGATAAACTTCTGGCTTACTTTCAAAACTATCCTTTAGGGTCTGAAAGTCAAGCCTAGCCCCAGTGAAGCTTAGTCCTTCCTATGACCTACGACCTCATATCTCATCTGTCAAGCCTGTATTTTTAGCATTACCATGGGGACATGTAATCTCCCTTAAAGTTTGACTTCTGTACATTGTAAAACACATTTTGAGATTGTTACACCATGTCAGTAAAATTTGCTGGCAAAAAACAACTTGGGGTTGAATTTCAAGTAACCTAAGCTGGCAATAATGTAGGAACAGGGTCAATAATATTTTAGCAAGGAAATGTCATCTGTCAATGGAAGGAGTGTTTCGGCACTTGCTGTTTGATTTAAAAAAAAATAGACCAGGACAGGGAGTGGCACATTTGCAAATGTGCGGATGGATGTCAAATAACAGACAGGATATCAGACAACAAACTGTGTGAAACATATAAAATGGGTCTTTATCATAATAAACTGCATCCACTGAGTTTTTAGAGAGGCAGGGGGGGGGGGGGGGGGTTGTGGTTCTCATACAACCACAGAATAACAAAACTTTGTGCAAACAGATGGTTTCACAAGTCACAGCATGTGTGATAATAGGAGGAAAACAAATATTGCTAATTTGATATATGTTTCTAAATAAATCATTTTTGTGTTGACATATAGGAATCACCTCAAACTAATAAACTAGAGGCGACTCAATTGCCCAAACCTACCAATAGATGGCACTACATCGCTGCACAGCTACATGTAATGCTGTTCTGCATGGTTAGCAAGGCTAAACTTGGCCTACCGGGTAATTGATTTTTGTCAAAACTTGCCTTAAAAAGTCGATAAACACGCACTCTCATATGTTTAGATGCTCTGGGCACGTTCTAGTGGGAAAGGTGAAACTTCCACCCATTTCTACCCCTTACCTTTAAGGGCAAATTAAGTAAAAAATTTTATGTTTAAGTATTTAAAATAAAGTTCATTTTAATGAAAGCAAAAACATGTCGCGTGACGAGATGTTTCTTTAACGTATCTGCTTTTATCCAAACCAACTTGATTCCTGGGTGGATGATCCTTTAAAGGGCATATACTGTACTGGGAAGGCAAACAAGCCTTCAAAAGGTAATTGTTAGCAATCTTCTTGCCAATGGTCTTAAATTCATGTATTGTCTATTTTAGAAGCTTGCTGAAAGTTATTTGCCCACAAATTATCTACATTTGGAGAAATGAGTGATTAAACCACAAATCCTCAAAATGTTCGGCCCAAACATTTTGAGGATTTGTGATTTAATCACTCGTTACTCCAAATGTAGATCATTTGTGGGCAAATAACTTTCAGCAAGCTTCTAAAATAGACAATACATAAATTTAATTAAAGATTGTCCCTCCCTTTTGCAAGCTTAAAATTTGAAATCGTCCATCACGATCGTAAATTGAAGAGAGTGTGATTCAAGACCATCTCAAAGAATATCGCATGTTGAAGCTTTCTGTATATGTAAAAAATTAAGCTGTTAAATTTCAAACCGTACTACGAAAAAAGTGTTAGTATTCGTTACAGTATCTATGTGGTTATTATGCGTGTGTGAAATCCTAATTTCATGAGTAATTACCATACTTTGGAGATGATTCCTTCTATAGAACAATTTTTTCATAATGCGTTTTATAATTTAATAAACAGATTACTAAATAAAGCAGTTATTTCAACACAAACTGCTAAGAGCCTGAGGTAAAGACTATTAATCAGACGTTGTTTACGTGCATTATTTGAATTTTACACTACGTATCAGTTTCAAATTATGAATATACAGCTTGCTAACACTTCTCTATATGTTTTGCCAATGTTTCGATGGTTTTTGTGGTGATCTGAAAAAGGGATGGGCTGTCTTTAAGACCATTGGCAAGAAGATTGCTGACAATTACATTTTGAAGGCTTTTTTGCCTTCCCAGTACAGTATATGCCCTTTAAAGCCATGCATAGTATCCTATCTGGACTGACAGAACAAAAAAAGAGAAACTGGGAACAGAAAGTAACCGTCAACCTCACATATCATCTTCTATTTTTGAAAGATGGCGAGACGATGTAAAATATGACAGAAACAATGAAAATGAAATACGAAAAGGAACAGAACTCCCTCAAAATAAAACAGGGAGTGAAACAGAAGTCTGCACATATGAAAAAAAGGAGAAATTCAGGTAGCAAGGAGGGTGGGAAGATGGACAATATTGAGCAAATATCTCAGGGTTCCTAGCTCCAATTTGTCCATGAGGTATCAGATTTTATGACCCAGTGAAGGTTTCATCTCACCCCAGAGGGGTCATTTGTATTGAAAGAAAACAAGGCTTTATTGTCCTATAATCTTTTTATGTGTGCTTACAGATGAGGGTTTGGAGTTTGGAGTTGTGCACCAGTGGGTTCCTGTGTTTCCTGTCAATTGTGTTTCACTTTTTATTCCTAGTCCATTTTGGGGGTGCTTTTTCATCTTTTCTTTTGTTTGGAGGGGGGGGGGGGGGCTTGTGACTGTGAGTCCCTGTGAGTCACACGACACATAGGTTCATTTTCAGTGCAAAGGTACTGATCTAAGCAATGTGATAAACATTGATGTATTGTTTTTCTCCTTCTTCTTATCAAGATTATTTTCATAATTGTTTATATTCCATTATCATCATTATTGATCAACTTATTAGCATTATTAGCATTTTAAAAAAAATCCTGATGATTCCAGGCACAGTTACATAATTACATGTCAGAAAATTTTAACTTGATGGCTCCATTACATTAAATATGTGAGGTTTACCACAGTATATTTCGATGCATTCATTGTTTGACAAACTTTTGGATGTTGTTTCAGGAGTGGGAATAGGAGAGACAGAAAGGATATTTTCACTACAAAGTGAGTGAGGAGAGAGATGAGAGAGAGAGAACAGAAAGATAGGGAGAGGGATAGAAAGATAGAGAGAGGGAGGGGGATGAGAGAGAAAGAAATAGAAAGGAGCAGGGAGAATGAGATAGACAGATGTATCACAAAAATAGAGAGGGGAGACAAAGAGAGAGAGAGAGAGAGAAACCCCGTTCACATACACCGCCTATCCGCGAAAAAAGCGCAACATTTACGGCAATTTTGCGAATGCATTACCGATAGCTGCGTATATGAACGGGAATCGCTCAAATAAGCGGTATTTGCTTCCTCCTTTTTTGCACTTATTTTGCGGCTTTTTCGCGGATTGAGACCTAGTAATAATACTGCTACATTGAGGTAAACGAATCTCATAAACTGCGTTCGCAAAATAGGCATAAATATTGCGCCTTTTGCATCGCGCTCTGGCATGTGTAATCGGTAATCCTACTGCTCGTATGGCTGAGCAGAACATGTCACCATTGGTTTGGAGAGAGTCCAGCTGTCCAAAACACTGTAACATTACGGCTTTTGGGGTGTATATAAACGGTGCTTTTGTGGCTCGCTGGGAACTTGCTTACCAATGTGCATCGGTAATAATAGCGGTATATCGTATATGAACGGGGCTAGAGAGAGAGAGAGAGAGAGAGAGAGAGAGGGGGGGGGAGAGATAAGAGGAAGAGGAAGGGAGAGGGGGAGGGAGGGAGAGAGAGAGAGAGAGAGAGAGAGAGAGAGAGAGAGAGAGAGAGAGAGAGAGAGGGGGGAGAGAAAAAGAGAAAGGGGGGGAGAGAGAGAGATGGAGAGAGGGCAACAGAGGTAGTGAGAGGGTGACGGAGGGAGAGAGAGAGGAAGAGAGAGGGAGAGGGGGAGAGGAAACATGAATAACATCATTCCTAACTGAACTGCAGATTGTACTTGGTGGTTTCTGTATCCTAAAGCCATGCAGCAGGTGGTAGGTTTAATTAATGAGGGAGCAGATAGGTGCTCAAACCTGGTGTGGAAGCATGCGTCGAGCTATTGACAGTTTATTGCAGAGGGACAAAAAGGAGAAAAGTCACACTCCTGAATGCCAATGTCTCATAGCATAACGACAGGGTAGCCCTTTTGCAAGTCAAAATAATAATTTTTGTAAACAACACTGAAAATGGAAGAAAATACTGATTTAGAAGTTCCCTCACAATATTAGAACTGGAAGCTGATTTTGAGCAGAATTATACTGATCTTAAGATTTCGGGTTGATTTTGGACATGTCAATGCGAACTGTGTTCAAGGTTATGCGAGTGGTGCATGTAATGTGAGATCCATGCCATACAGTTTGTAAATGTAGACTGTAGTAGCTATGTTTCAAATGTAAACAAAAATACTTTTTCCCTTCTCCTGAAATGGTTTGGGAAGCTATGACTGTGAGGTTTCATACACATTATCATAAGAGTTAACTTCTCATTCTTGCTGAGTTTCCTGACTTTTGCAAATGGGCTTCTCTGTCTTTAAAGGTAGGGAAGTTCTTTCACAAACGTTGTGACACTCGGCATTGGATAAACTTCGAAAACATGTCTGAAACCTCAGTCGTAGCTTCACAATCATTTTAAGGAAGAGTAAAAAAAAAAGTATTGTTCTTTACTCTTGAAACAACCAGTTTCGTAGCAACCATTGTCGACATTCATATATCGTATTGCACCGGTCAGTGCATCAGTCAGCGAGGCTCTGCCCACCTCAACGTATCACTGCAGAGCAGAGAGCCATGATGCTTAAAGGGAATATACTGTACTGGGAAGACAAAAAGCCTTCAAAAGAGTGATCGTGCGCGATCTTCTTGCCAATGGTCTTAAATTCATGTATTGTCCATTTTAGAAACGTACTGAAAGTTATGTGCCCTCAAATGATCCACATTTGGAGTAAAGAGCGATTAAATCACAAATCCTCAAAATGTTTGGGCCAAACATTCTGAGGATATGTGATTTAATCACTAATAACTGCAAATGTGGATCATTTGAGGGCAAATAACTTTCAGTAAGTTTCTAAAACGGCCAATACATGAATTTAAGACCACTGGCAAGAAGATTGCTCATGTTCACATTTTGAAGGCTTTTTGTCTTCCCTGTACAGTATACTCCCTTTAAGGCTACAGGAGCCAAACTGATTAATAAAATACTGCTTAAAGTCAGTTTCTATTTTTGAAATCTAACATGAAGTGCTCATCCACTATTGGTCCATTTTCCATAGTATATTCACAATTCACTTGTTTTTCACCTTAAAATGGGCTACTCTACTGTTAACAGTCATCTGTACCATTGATATCGTTTCATAACATATTCTCCTTGAAAGCAGACGATGATGTAGACAGGAAGGAAATATCATGTTGCATTAGAAAACCAGAGCCAAGAGCTGTGCCCTGGGCATGCCCAGAGTCAAGAAATGAACTGAGATGGCAGACAAATTATTACGCTAATAAGACTTGACAGATGATACTAAACCCTCAGACTTTATTGAAACGATGGCGGATAATGAGAACATTTGGAGGGAAAGTCAGATTTTTTGCTGCACAACGTCAAATGTTGAGAGACTAATAGGATATGAAAATGGTGGCCAAAAGCGTGCTTGGACTTTCTTCACTAAAATCAAAAGATGGCAGATATTAAAGGCCCATACAACTGACCTCTTATGGCGCGATATTGTTTATAGAGGGCGCCGCTGTCCTATCAGCACCACCCTTTTTTTGAATTTGAAAATACTTATAGGAATTAACAATATCAGTTCCAAAGGATTATATAATCAGAAAGTATGGGGTAAATTACAAAGATTTCAGTATCATACGCAATTTTTTAATGGCTAGGGGACTAGAATGGATTGGCAAATGGTTCACTATACTGAGACTTTGTCCACAGAAATGGACAATCATCAGAGGAGCTAGAAGAAACTCAGATTTTGGCCAAATGTTGCTTTTCAGATGTTTGAAGTGTAATAGGAATGACAAAGGGTAACACACAATTGGACTAGGTTCAATAGAATTGGAAGATGGCATAATAGTATTCAGATTTTGCACAAACCTTTTCAAGAATTCAGACATTATATTATATACTTATAGGAGGTGACAGTTTGTAACAAGTGCTTGGACTCTGTTCAATAGAGTTACAAGATGGCAGAAGACTATGGGGAAACAAACACACACACAATTTTTGGACACGATTCAAATTCAGATATGAACAAGGGAATGTAATTATACCATGTTGTCTGGGTTCACGCTTGTACCCTACATGTGTTAGTGTATGTGGCTGTAACCAGGTTACTTTTAAGGAATATTGGTAGTCAAAATGTTGTTAGCATATGAGGATGTTCTTTCAAAGCACATACATGTATCACCATACACACTCCTTCTCTACTCTCCTTTCTATCATTTTCTTCAATTTTATGCCCTCCAATTTCAGAGAAAATTTGGCAGGAAGACAAAATTATTTCAGAGGAGGCAGCACATCAAATGGAGTGTGCATAAAGCCCTTGTCTTTTTTATCTTATCTTCCAGAAGAATGCTTCTAAAGAGGATGAATGCACGAATTTGAACTGTTACGTTTGTTTGCAGATCATTATTCTTCTTTTCTTCCACTCTGCAAAACCTTCCCACGAAATATATTAAGTCGGGGCAAGATCAACTTATCAATAGACATGATGTGCAGAGAATGAACAATGGTTTATCTAGATCAAATCTTGAATAAAATGCTCAAATGCTCATGACTTCAATTGTCAGTTTAATGATTTTTTACTATTTTTTTTCTACTATTTTTTTTACGGATGCAGCTCAGTGGATATGGTCTGTGGGTCATGACAAAAGAATGTGACAATAACCAGGAAATATCAATGACAGATAAAGCTTGGTAAATGGTGAACAAATATTGGTAATATGTGATTATGACCATGACTTCCATGAAGCACAATGTATACATGGTATATGAGAAATTCAACTTGCAGGAATATTTTACTTAGAGTACAGAGCAAACTGATGAAACTAGATCTATAGAAATTTCAGACTTGGGCAGTGAATATGTATCAATATACTTTCGATTTGAAAATGGTCATATCTTACTGGAGATGTAGCAAAGGAAAACGAAGACAAGAAGACAACGAAAGTGAATTAATAGGTATTGAAAAGAATAAGAAGAGGGGAGTGAAACAAAAAAGAAGGGGAAGAATAAGACTGAGGAAAAGGAAGGGGAAGAGGAAGAACAAATAGAAAAACAGAAGAAAAAAGAAAGGGTAGAAATGAAGGGAAAAGAAGGATGAGAAAAAGATGAAAAAGAGGTGGCACAGGTACAAGAAAGAGGACAAAGAAGACAGAGATGGAACAGAAGCAGACGAAGAAGGATGACCATGATGGCAGGGATATAAAAGAACACATCCATTTCTTGAGCAGACACTCACATTCCATGGATTTCCATACACGTCTTTCCCTTACAGAAAACAGACCTTCCATGAAAACTTATTAGCGATGTTAAGACCTCAGATTTACATTAGCAGACTGTACTCAATACTACGTGATGACAGAATGCTGTCAGAGTCATATCAAGCTAACAACCAAGCCAAAGCATGTTACTGGTATTACAGACCGACATCAAAATATGCATCAACCAATCATGTCTGTCGACTTACCTTGCATATTTCCAGATGTCTTGATCATTTTACCATGAGCGGCAAGCAGACTAGAAAGTTATATATATCCTCACAGTATTTTCACAGCCATGCGACGTTGTAGCAGTATGCTCAATGAAAATTCCACATGTACACACAGCACAGGTGTGTTGACTTGTCAGCTTTCAGACAGGTTATCCCCCTTTTGATGATGCTCGCTTGCAGGCACGTCAAAGAAAAATTATATCAACCCAAAATATGAGAAGTACCGGGTCAGAGTCAATGTTCACTTTCAAAATCATGAAAGAATTTCTACGGTGCAGTTGGACGAGGATTGTTAAAAGCAATCGCAAGGAGTTCACAGCAGAGGAAAAGTTTTGATGCTTGGGTGATGATACAGGTTTGAATGGCTGGGGGAGTACGAGACGTACACAGCGGGACGCTCCGTAACTGGGTGAAGCAAGCCCAGAGTTTGGAGTGGCTAATGTGTGAGGTGTGACCCCTGAAGTTTTCCGGAGGTTTCTATGACTTTGTGTGTTGGCTCTGGAGTTGGGAGTTTAAATGCGCACCCAGGGATGCTTTCGTCACTGCTTAGGGCAGGTCGGATTGCTGCCTTACCTCATGAGAGGAGAGGAGAAGTGAGGGAGGAAGGGGGGAGAGGGGGAAGAGGGGGGAGGGGGGAGGAAGAGTAAGAGAGAGAGAGAGAGGGGGAGAGAGAGGGAGGGGAAGAGAGAGGGAGGAAGAGAGAGAGGGAGGAAGAGAGAGCGAGGAAGAGAGAGGGAGAAAGATAGAGCAGAGGAGAGATGGAGAGAGAGGAAGAGAGAGAGAGTGAGAGCAGAGAGAGGGGCAGAGGGGGAGAGGGAGAGAGGGGGATAAAAAGTAGACAGGAGAGAGAAAGAGAGAGAGAGAGAGAGAGAGAGAGAGAGAGAGAGGCCGAGAGGAGGGAGAGAGGGAATGAGGAATAGAGGCTGAAAGAGAGAGGGACCAGGAAGAAAGTGAGAGGGGGAGAGAGAGGGGGCAAGTTTCGCTGTCAACTCCAAGGGTGAAACCCAAGCCGGACGGAAGCAGCACCTTGTGGTAGTTTGGCCCAAAAACTTTGCAACCTGCCAGGGCCGACGGCGGGAGAACCCGGGTGGGGGCTGCAGGGGCTCAAAGCGCCTAGCAGCTGACTGATGAAAGGACAGAAACTCCTTGACTTTCTCTCTCTCCTCACTCCGCAATAGCACTTTTATCCCTTTCTCCTCCCTGGCTTCAGTTCCAGTGGAAGTGATGCATGAAGTGCAAAGATCTGATATCGCTGTGAAAATGACTCCGGCATTGACTGAAATTTTTGCTTGTATGTAACTGCAACAAAGTTCAAAGAGTTTTTTCATCTAATTTGCTACAAAAAGAAGGCTCCTTCCCAAGTACAGTACAGTTTATGAGTAAGCCTTGTAAAACCTTAAGGAAAACAAAATTGAAAATGAGATGCAGTTGCTGTTTCCTTTTGGATGATATTGCTCTTTTAGAAGATGACTTGATTAACATGAATTGTTACAAAATATGAGGCTTTTCAAAGCGCATCTATCAAGGTCTATACATGATAGCACCAAAGCTTCAATAACAAAATTCTGTTTCTCATTTTGATCACGTAAAAGTACTTAGTGTTTATCACAGAAATCTGTTCCAATCCATCATATTGCAGCTACGCAGTGGAGAAAGACGAACTCAGAACAGCTCGCAGTCAAAAGTTCACCACAATAATCCAAATAAAAATGCTGAAGAGACGAGAGATATTCCCTCCAAAGAAACAGGCCCTCTAGTCTAACAATACCACCCAGACAGTGCGCTTTGTACATGAAGGTATGGTCTGTGCACACATGCCGTCTCAGTTATGCTTTCCAATCGGCTACACACAGCGAATAATGCATCCTGCTACAACATCAAGGAAATGATAAGCGACAATGAACTATGGAGGATATTTCAAAGTTTGCACAAGATCTGTTGACTCCAGGACTAACAGTCAATATGTACACACACACAAACACACACACTACAGAAATGAGAACTAATATTTCGTCATCGCTCTACCACTGTTATGTGGGGCGCAGATGGCGGCCGATAGTTGCAGTTTAATGAACCTGGGGTATTAATGACGCATCGGGATGGAGAGCTGTAATGGGTCTGTGGGAATGTGCTAAATTGTGAGGTAGCGCTAGGATTGAAAGAGAGTACACAATGTGCTTCATGGATAATGTCTGATGGTATCATACTTTCAAAAGCATGCAGGGAGAGACAGGAAGATGCAAAGATAGTGATGGTGAGAGGGGGAAGAGAAATGAAGGGAGAACAGATAGAGAGAGAATGAAGAGAGAGAATGAGAGAGAGAGAGAGAGAGAGAGAGAGAGAGAGAGAGAGAGAGAGAGAGAAGGATTAGAGGGAGAGAATGAGAGAATGAGAGAAAGAAAGAGAGAGAGAGAGAGAGAAGGATTAGAGGGAGAGAATGAGAGAAAGAGAGAGAGAGAGAGAAGACAGAGTGAGAAGAGAGAGAGAGAGAGAGAGAGAGAGAGAGAGGGGGGGGGGAAGAGAGGTTGAGAATGGGGGAAGTGAGCAAGAGAGGGGGGGGGAGAGGCACTGAGAGAGAAGGAGAGAGAAACAGGAGAAAAGCAAAGCAAAGTAAGAAAAAGAGAAAGAGAGAGAGAGAGAGAGAGAGAGAGAGAGAGAAAGAGAGAGCAAGAAGATGAGAGCAACAAAGGCAAGAAATCAAGAGAGATGATGGTTAATGACAGAGAGTACAACAACAAAAAAAGGCTGAAGAGAACAGGGGCAACGTGTGGAGAAGAGGTATATAAATATATATGGAAGAGATGTGAAAGAGAAAAAGTGATTCAAATATAAAAGATGACTTTGAGTGATTGCACAGAAACAGACAATAACAAATGTTCTTCAAAAAATTGGCCCAAACATTTTTCCAACAGTCATTTTTGTAGCAAAACATTCCACCCTTATTGGTCAAACACACCACAGATGGCAATTTTTTGCCGCAACACCATTTGGTCCAAACACATCCAAGACACAGGGGCAGAATGAGGTAAGAGATCTAGGTAGGGCGTGTCTATCAACTCTTTTTTTGGTAGAATTAAGGTTTCCAAACGCGTTGATAAACGCAAAGGTGTTTTGATTATGGGGCTTGGAAAGCTGTTTTGAAACACGCAAATTTGAACGATCCTAAATGCGTTTAAACCAGAAACGCATTTAAAGAAGCGAGATAAACGCAAAGCTGTTTTGAAACGCATTTAAACCACATGTTTTCGGTAACAAGGCCGGTTTTCGACTTGGAAACGCGTTTGGAAACGCGTTTGTAAAGGCCTTTGGAGTTGATAAACGCACCGTTTTTTTTAACGCGTTTGGAAACGTGTTTGGAAACGCGCTTGTAAAGGCCTTTGGAAACGCGTTTAAATTTCTGAAAAGTTGATAAACACGGCCCTAGATGAGTGCACAGGACACACACACCTGCAGAGTTGGGTATACCTCCCTCCCCCCCCCGCTTCCCCTCCTTTAGTGCCATCAGTGGTAGCAACATTTATCCGGCAGGATATCAGTGTCAAAATATATTACGTGTTCCTCTGTCTTACGGCCGACCAACAGAACGGGAAGGAGCAACAGGGGGAAAGAGACCCTGAACGCTGCCACGATATCTGTGACAGTTCGAGGTACGCTCAAAACTTACATCGGGGCTCGACCTAAATAGCCCCCATGAGTAACAATTACCTGGGCCTTGCTAGAACTTGAAATAAGGATAGTAATTATGGGGGATGATTGAAATAAAGGCTAAATAATGTGACGGTTCTAGGTAAGCTCTACCAAAATAGCACCCATGAGTAACAATTACCTGGGCCTTCCTAGAATTTAAAAGAATGATATGAATTACTAAGAGGGGCTTAAATCTAAGAGGGGCTTAATAAACATTATTTTAAGGCTGGTTTGATGTGAGTAATATGATTATGTTTAGGAGGGTGTGACATATCGGTGGCCTAACGCAATTAAATTCAGTGAAGGCAGGGGCGTAAAATATCAAAATTATATCCAGTGAGTTAATCTATAGGTAACCCCTCCAGGACGAAGGCTTATCAGCTTTTATAGGCTATCCATGAGATCTGTGTTTACCTACTGTTTGTTTGTCTGAACTATTGAACTGAAGTAAATCAACCGTGTCCTATCATATTAGTCATACCAGGACACATATCTTTTTAGACCAATATATAAGCAATCATCACAGTTATCTTTATAACAGATATAAAAGTTGAAGACTAAATGTGAGGGTTTTAGCAGTAAATGTGATATATGTGCATTTGTAGTGAAGAGCCTGGTTAATGGTCCGAGCAATTCTATATAGATGAGGTAAACTCTATCACAGGGATGCTGTAAGGTATCCACTGATTACACCTAGACTGAGTCAAACAAGTATGCGCAAAACACCTTGTCTAAAGGATGGTTAACCAAGCCAGATCCAACCGGGGATCTCTAGTATGAGAGATATGAATCACTAGACCACAATCTTCGGGATAAATATAAAGTGATTAAAGATATCACAGGCTCCTTTATGAGCTTATTTGTTCATCAGGAATAATTTATGGGCGAGCTTCGCAGTATTTTTTTTTAACCACACACATAAGTCTGGCTCACAAAAGAAGAAGAAGAAGAAGACAATGAAAACGAAGAAGATGAAGAAGAAGAAGAAGAAGAAGAAGAAGAAGAAGAAGAAGAAGAAGAAGAAGAAGAAGAAGGAGGAGGAGGAGGAGGAGAAGAAGAAGAAGAAGAAGAAGAAGAAGAAGAAGAAGAAGAAGAAGAAGAAGAAGAAGAAGAAGAAGAAGAAGGAGAAGAAGGAGAAGGAGGAGGAGGAGGATAAGAAGAAGAAGAAGAAGAAGAAGAAGAAGAAGAAGAAGAAGAAGAAGAAGAACAGGAAGGAAAGAAATGAGATGAAGAACTTGCAAAAATAAATACAACTAAGTATGTTTAAAGATGAGTTAAACTCATGAAAAGTAAGTATTTACGAAGGTCAGGATACCTCTGGATATGTATTTACAAAGATGAGTTACAGAGAGGGTGGGGTGGTAGTAGTTTTATGAACCTGCTGAGGTAGCAATGGACAGAGAGTAGAGTACATTCTCACATGATTTGACCCTGACCAATCTTGACTGATTAAGAACAAAGATAAGATTAACTATGTGATGGAGGACGTGATATTTACACATTCATAGGTCATCATGCTGATAAACTCTGTGCATGTCAAGGGCAAAATGGCACACACTGATCTAAGGTGGTTTCCATCATGAATCATTATGTAGGCCACAAAATGATGTAGAAAGTTCAAAAACATTTTCTCCTCACATCAACTTTTAAAGTATTTTGGATTTCTTCTTATTCCTGAGTAACAAAGAAGTTTTGTGTATCAGTCTGGCTGGCCTTCTTTCACAAGTCTCGTTTCAAGTGGAAGGGAGAATAATCATGGCTAAAATAAAGTTTAAATTATCACCAAAAGTTTTTGATTATCACCATTTGCTTTGCTCCTTTTTTCCTTGCCTCTATATCTCTCGCTGTTTAACTTCAATATATGTCTCTCTCCTTCCCTGTCTTGTAATTTCTCTGATAAACCCTCTCCTATCTTTTTCCTTGATTTGTTTACTGCCCCTCTCTTGGAGTTTAAAATAATCTTTAAAAAA